>JAZKLR010000794.1:0-92306 GCA_037103525.1 Ganaspis brasiliensis | reverse complement strand
GTAACATAAATTCAATCATTCTAATTATATTGATTAAAACTTGGGCCGATAGAATTTCAAAGTTTCTAAAATTAAATCATCCTGAAATTTTTATCGTTTGTAACTATTTTTATTTTTGTTGATTGAAAATGTTAATTAAAAAAAATTATAATAATAAAGTTCGACAGGTATTTAACATTTTTAAAAATCCAATTTGTAAATTTAATTCCTAATTCAAATTCTAGAATTGAAAATTGTATGTTTAAATAAAATTCATGTTACTATGAATATGTGATAAAAAAAAGTAAATTGTTTTGAGTTTTATATATAAAAAATAATAAACAAAATATAAATAATTTTATATATAAAAAAGACAGTTTTCTAAAGTTTGTATCAATTTATTTTAAAAAATAGTATTTTCTAATATTAATTGTTATAAACATTAAATTTTAATCGTTTTTCAATTTTTATCATCAAACTATTTTGTAAAAACTGTTAAAAATTCTCATAAACAAAAATAAATGTAAAAGAAAACAATTTAAATATATTATTTAATCATTTTAAGTAAATTATATTTTGTTTATATACCTTTATACTTAAAATAATAAAATAACCTAAAAAACCAAAGGTCAATTGGAAATTATCCGATATAGTAAAATCGAATATTATGATCGATCTTTCAATCCATTTTTAAATTTTAAGAATTTTCAGTTTTGAATATTAACTGATTTATTAAATCACAAACACTTCAATTATTAGAAAATCAAAAATTCACAACGTTATTTTTCTATAACGTAAATCTTTTAACCTCCAGTATTTTTGTCGTTTTTAGAATATTAAAAGTTTCTTTTTCGATTTCTGACTGTTTTTTTTAAATGATATTACTTATTTTCAGGACTAAATTCATTTGTTTTTAATATACTTTACACGATTACACGACAATTGTTTTTATTAACTTGTCATAAAATTCTCCCCTGTTTCCTGATTCTCCCACTAGAGTTCGCACTTGTTTATCAGTACTCGAAATCTTGAAGTTTAATTTCCATTTTATAAATAAATTTATTTATTTTTATCACTTTTAGTTAACATTTTTATATTCTCATTGATCGAGGTCTATTATTTCTGTTTGTTTGATAAAAAAATATGGATAATTAGTCAAGATAAATTAAGTTTCAAAGAATAGAGCTTTCTCGCGAGTGGTAATATAATCCTCAATTTAAGTATATAAGGACAGTTCGATTTGATGCTTTTGGAGTGGTCCGATTTTACTCAGTAACTTCGCTACGGATGGACAAAGGGCGGTTTTCCCGCTAGTTCCGCTATCCGGAGGGGAGAATTGGAGTTTTCGGTTATTACCGTACCGTTTCGCCGAGACACCAACAGTCAAGGTCCTACTGTATCTTGATTTGTGGTAAAGTAAGCGAAATGGTAAAATTATGATGAGGGGTGAGTAAACGAGTAGCGAAAGTACTGTAGTAAAATAAATTATGACCACTCTTTTTTAGTAATATATAAGAATTAATTTTCAACAAATAATTATTTTAATTTTAAAAATCATTTTGTCATTATTAACGAGAAAAGTTCACTAATAAATTGTTTATTTAAATGATCTGAATATTTTATTGGCATAGATGATTTTTATTTCGAGCACAAGTGAATCAACTATAATTTTTTTTGTTATAAAAAGAACTAAATATTGTATTTAAATTATTTTCGAAATATAAAAATATTATTTAGTTTTTTTATGCCCGACTATTTTTTGTTGGTACTGTACTGTGTATTAAAACTTTTAATATACTACGCTGTACTTTGACAAAATTTTTAAAATACTTCATTACAGGTTTCTACTTTATTCGCTGAAAAATCTGTGTATTCATCGACCGAATTGAACTTTTATCCAGTTTCTTTAAAATTTCCGCCAGATGTCGCAAGTGTATTATTTAATTAATTTGTTTAAATTTTTTCAATCCTTAACTACAGGATCTTTTTGTTCCTTGAAAATTTAAGTACTGCTAATTATATTTCCCTGTTTAAAAAGCAAATTATTTTCGCAAAATCTATCAAAAATGGACAATTTTTCAGTGTTATTTAGATGGGAGAAAAAAGTAAATTTCCCACAAGTAGAGAAGTCAAGGTACTTTGAATATATAAGAAAAGTTCGTAAGCACTTGTTTTGGAATGGTCCGACGTTACTCAGGAATTCTGTTCAGCAGTTGGATGACCAGGCCATGCGGGGCATGCCCATAGTCATGCCTGGTCATATCACCTGAGTCTTGACCAGGATATTACTGATGGACTTTGAACATGAGTACATGTTTTGATTCCCTGTAGTATGCTATCAAGAGTGGGTCGGAATATCCACGGAATAGCCTGACTGGGACAGAAGCCTTGGGAAGTTGATCAAGTCCCAAGTCCCAAGTCCCCAGGCTGTTCTCCGTTGGAAGCCGACTCATGATTTCGTGTTGTACTTCGACACCGTATGTGTGCGGTGCAGCACACTGCGGTCGCGAGTGCAATGTGGGAATCCCGAACGAACAGATATAAATGTGGAAAATGTTTCCCACAACTGTAGTAATGACATTTGACCATTCTTTTTTACAAAATACATTTTTTTTAATTCATATCACTATTTATAACTCGATTTATAAGTGTTTATAAGATATAAGATTATAAAAGCAGTGTTGCCAGATGACTGAAACTGAAAATCTCCAGACTTTTCCGAATTTGTCTACATATTATTGAAAAATATTCGAATCCATGAAACAAAAACACTTTCAATTTCCGGATTTATTATTATTATTATTAGCATAAACACCCGCCCAAGAGCGCAACAAAATTAACATTGTTGTTGGTCATTTACAATAAATTTTTGCAAAATCAAATAATGAAAATTACGAAATTGAAGAATATATCTGAAAAATGACGGAAATAATTGACGAAGTCCGTAAAATAGATATACGTATAATTACACAGTTGAAAAGAATAGTTTAAGAAATTAAACAATAAATATTAAAATTATAGATAAAGTTACTAATAATAAAGTCGCAAGTTGAAAAATTATAGGAATTACTTGATTGAAAATCGAAAAAAATAATTAAAATTGAAGACACAAATTTAAATAATAATATACCTCAATGATTAAAAATTTAAGAAAATAATTAAAATTTGAGAAAAATACTTCAAAATCTTAGAAATAAATTAAAAAATTAGATAAAATAATTGAAAATTGATAAAAATGATTGAAATTGAAATAAATAATTAAAATTTTAGAAAAAATTTTTTCAAAACTGATGAAAATAATTAAAAATTTAAGAAAATAATTAAAAAATAATATAAATGATTAAAAATTGCAGAAAATAATTTAAAAGTAACATAAATAATTTAAAATTAAAGAAAAAATTAAAATTTGAGAAATATACTTCAAAATCTTAGAAATAAATTGAAAAAAATAAGAATAATAAAAAATTGTATAAAATAATTCAAAATTGAAAAAATTAGAATAATGGAAAATTAGATAAAATTGAAAAAAATGATTGAAATTGAAATAAATAATTAACATTTTAGGAAACTAATTCAGAAATGTTGAAAATAATTAAAAATTAAAGAAAATACTGAAAAACTAATATAAATGATTAAAAATTTAAGAAAATAATGAAAAAATAATATAAATAATTTAAAATAGATGAAAAAAATTAAAATTTGAGAAATATACTTAAAAATCTTAGAAATAAATTGAAAAAGATAAGAATAATGAAAAATTGGATAAAATTATTCAAAATTGAAAAAAATGATTAAAATTGAGAAAAATACTTCAGAATCTTAGAAATAAATTGAAAAAAATTAGAATGATGAAAAATTGGATAAAATAATTTACAATTGAACAAAATGATTGAAATTGAGATAAATAGTTAAAATTTTAGGAAACCAATTAAGAAATGATGAAAATAATTAAAAATTGAAGAAAATAATTAAAAAATAATATAAATGATTGAAAATTTAAAAAAAAATAATTAAAATTTGAGAAATATACTTCAAAATCTTAGAAATAAATTGAAAGAAATTAGAATAACGAAAAATTGGATAAAATAATACAAAATTTAAAAAAAATGAATGAAATTGAGATAAATAATTAAAATTTTAGAAAACTGATTCAGAAATGATGAAAATAAATAAAAAATAATATAAATGATTAAAAATTTAAGAAAATAATTAAAATTTGAGAAATATACTTCAAAATCTTAGAAATAAATTGAAAAAAATAAGAATAATGAAAAATTGAATAAAATAATTGAAAATTGAAAAGAAATAATTGAAATTGAGATAATTAATTAAACTTTTAGGAAACTAATTCAGAAATGTTGAAAATAATTAAAAATTGAAGAAAATAATTACAAAATAATATAAATGATTAAAAATTTAAGAAAATAATTAATAAATAATATAAATAATTTGAAATTAAAGAAAATAATTAAAATTTGAGAAAATAATTGAAAGAATTACATAATATATTTTAAATAAAGGAAAATTAAAGAGAATTTCAGAAAAATACTTGAAACTTTTAGAAGTGCATTACAAAAAAAAAGAAAATAAATGAAAAAAGATAAACTTAATTTAAAATTTGCAAGAACAATTTTTAATATAAGAGAAATAATTGAAAACAATACAGAATATAAAATCGTAGATATAATTGAAAATTGAATAGAAAAATGAAAATTTCTAACAAGTAATTAAAAACTTTTTGGAAATTATGAAAAAGGAGGTAAGTATAATAATTGAAAATTGAAGAAAATAATAAACAAATAATATAAAAATTGAATTAAATAATTGTAATATCAGATAAATAGTTAAAATTTTGAAATTATAGAAAGAATTCAAAATGATTAAAGACTGAAAAAAATAATTTAAAAAAAAAAAGAATAAATAAAAATTGAAAAAAATAATTGAAATTTGAGAAAAAGCTTAAAAAATAATTTTACAAAATGAGAAATATAATTAAGAATTTAGGGAAATAATTGGAAAATTATGACAATTAAATTTTTTTAAAAATAAGTGAAATATTATGAAAGTAATTAAAATTTCAGATAAATAATTGAAAATTTTGAAAATGACACAAAAGGAATGAAAATAATTAGAAATTGGAAAAAATACTAGAAAAATTACCGAATTTATTTTTGAGCAAAAGAAAATAATTAAAAAATCATTTAAAAAATTGAAAATTGAAGACAATAATCTAAATTTGAGATTATAACTAAAAATTTAGAGAATTAATTGCAAAATAATTAAAATAATTAAAAGATGGGCAAAATAATTGCAAAGTGATAAAAAGAAATGAATATTGAACAAAATAATTAAAAATTGAGATATTTAAAGTTTAGGATATTAATTCAGAAATAATGATAATGGTTAAAAACTGAAGATAATAATTGCAAAATGAAAATAATAACGGTAAATTAAAAAAATTAATTTAATTTTGCGATAAATAATATGAAGTTTAGCGATAAATAATGAAATTATTTTATTGCTGAATATAAAATAATGAAAATTAAAAAAGTGATTAAAAAAATTTTAAAAAGTAATTGAAATTTGCGGAAGGTAGATTTCAGATCTAGGGAAAAAGTGATAAACAATGAAAATAACTAAAAATTGCAGCAAGTAATCGAAAAATGATAAAAATAGTTGAAAAATGTAGTTTAAGTAATTGAAAGTGGAATTTAAATTTGAAGAAAATAACTGAGAATTGTAGAAAAAAATTTAGAATTGAATAATTGGATTGGAATTTTAATACAATTTTTATGATTGAAAAAATCCGTGATTTATTGAATATTGAGGAATTAATTAAAAGTCGATAAAAATAATTTAAAATTAAAGAAAATATTTGAGAATTGAAGAAAGTAATTACAAATTGAAGAAATAAATTAGAAATTTAATATTTAAATTGAAATTTCAAGAAAATGAAGGATAATTAAAATAATAATTACAATATGATGAAAATAATTACCTAACTATTAAAAAAAAAAATTAATAATTGGAAAAAAGAATTCGAAAAATGGTGAGAATATTCGGCATTTGAACAAATAAAAAATTTAAATTAATGAATAATAATAAAATTAAAGGAGAATAATAAATTGTCAATTGAAAACTGATGAAAATTATGGAAAAAAATTGTAGAAAATTGAAGAATTTTATTGAAATTTCAATAAAATAATTGATAATAGAGTAAATGCGAGAATTATTGAATAAAATAATTGAAAATTAAAGAAATAAATTGAATATTAAAGAATTGAAGTTTCAAGAAAATAAATTGAAAGAAAAACTACAAAATGACTAAAATAATTAAGAAATAAGGAAAATAATTGAGAATCGAAAGAAAAATTCGAAATTTAGAATAATAGACAAAAGAAGAAAATAATTTAAAAAATTAAACAATAGGTTTTAAAATTTAAAGAGAATAATTGTTTATTGAAAACTGCTGAAAATTACAGAAAAAGTTATAGAATTATTCTCGATATTTTTAGTTACTTTATTTATTCTTAGTTTTTTATACTAATTTAAAAACCATTTTATAGTTAATAATAAAAGTACTTAATTGTATTTTTTTTTCTCTTCAATTCTTTTCCAATTTATACCAACGCAATTTTTTTTTTAAAGCAAAACAAAATATTCTATTTTAAAAAACATTTCAAATCGCGCGCTTTTCGACCAATGACAGTGGAAGCAAAAGACATGCGCATTTGCGTTTATGCTGACGTTTCGTTGTCGTGAATTTTCAGGATTTTTCTTTTTATATTGAAATTATGTTTGTTTTGTTACTTGAAAATTGAGTTTTTATGTTTTATTCTTCTTAGATTAATTATTTACACATAATTAATACAGTAAAAGTATAAAGTTCTTTCATCAAAATTTGATTGAAAAAAGTGTCCATTTCTCACAAGTGGTGAATGCATATAAAAAATTAGTATATAAGGACAGTTGGAACATCTCCTAACGGAATGGTCCGACATTACTCAGGGAATGTCGATTCTTTAGTTTGATTGCTTTTGACTCCAACCACAACCTTTCCACCAAATACCAATTTTCCAACAAAACTATCGCTTTCTTCTATATGGACAAACGCATATCAAACTTAGCATCGAATAAAAATGTGTAAACAGCAATGTTCATCACTATCTGTAGTAATGACTTTGACCATTCTTTTGTAAAGTATTTTAAACATTTTTTGAATCTTATTTTCATTTATTTTATCTTTGATAATTAAATTTCTCTTTTCGTTCTATATTTTCACCAATTAACGAATTAATATAATAATTAATAAATAATGTTTAAAACAATCATTTCAGACGTTTTATTTTTGTGATTTTATTTATCTACAACCTTTCAAATTATAGGTTAAATTAAAACAAATAAAATTGTATCTACTATTATTTTAAGTGACTTTTCTTTACAAATAATGTAGTAATTTCAATTTTTCATTTAAAAGGAAAGCTGTTGCGTATAAAGTTTTGTTTTGAATCGTCAAACAATAATTATTTAAAATCAAACATGGCGAATCGAATATGGTAGACAAAACAAACTTTTATGAAAATTTAATTGCCAAAAAGTTTTTTAATTACTAAACTGCATAAGGTAAAATTTAGTTACAAAAATATTTGTTATAAATAATTATTTATTTTATTTCTCGTTAATAGAAAACATTTCATACGACCCTTTTTTAATAATATATATCACAAGAATTATTCGTACACTTCATCCAAAGTCGATTATTATCGAATCAATGCAAGAGAAAAATTCTCAGATTTATAAATTTGTTATTTATTTCTTATTTTGTCCAATAATAACCAAAAACCCATCTTTTTACAACAAATTAAAAAATATTTTTGAAATAATTTTTTAATTTATAAATATAATTACTCAATTAATATTTATATTCTTCAATTTTTTGTTATAAATTTAATTAATTTTACCAATTTAGCATGTTCGCGTTACATCTAAAAATTTAAATGAATAAAATTATTATTATATTAGAAATTAATTACATTTAAAACCAAAGCCGCTAAAAATTGTTTTAAACAAATTTTTTTCTGAACTTTAATTTTTATTCCCAAATTTTTTATATCTAATTCTAGTTTTTCCTAATGGTTTTAATTAATAGCTTTTTACGTACAATTAAGTACAGAAAACGTTTAAAATATAAAAATTATAAATTTAAAGAAATTATTGATAAAAATTAAAGAGAGAATTTTTCAGGCTGCGTAGATTTAAGTGACGAAAGACAAGAGAGCAAGTGCCAAAATTTGAGTATTATAGTCAAATATTGACGATGTAAATATAGATAATTAATACAATATTTTTTTATCATTAATGCATTACAAAAAATATTCCTTTTCCGAAAAAAATTAAAAAATTGTATAGTTTTAGAACTATTAATACGATATTTTTACAATAACTCATTTTAGGCCAATATTATTGACAGTTAAAATTATATTTTCCGTTTCTCTTAACTTTTAAGAAACAAAACAAAACCAAAAATCGGAATTATCCTATTTTTATAAAAAATATCACAATCTTTGAAACTAAAGCATTGAATAAATAAACATTCTTCATAAAAAAAAAATTGAAACTTTATCATAAAACGAGTTTTGTTTCGTTTCTGAGATCGAAATTATTTTTAAAACTAGTGACTTATAACTATTGTTTTATAAAGCAATCGAAGTAGGATAAAAGTTCGTTAATTATACAATAATCGCTTACAGAAATTTTGAAGACTTTTCTTTTTAGAAATCGAGTAAAGAACTCATTAACGGAGAGCTCAGTGTTTTACAAAAATTATAAATTCTTTTTCTATAAAAGTCTATTTTGTTATATTTCCTAAAAACTTGTTCTCATTAAGACTTCTTAAGTACTAATTTGACACTTTTTTGTCGCTTAAAAAAAGGAGATAAACTAAGCAAAATCGCTATATAAATTAAACCTTAATCGAAATGACATTTAATGTGATAATGTGCTTTAAAAATTATTGAATAATACTTCAGAACGTTACATCTCGTAGAATTTCTGTTCATTTTAAAAATTGTAATTTTCGTCGAATAATGATAACAATATTAATAATAAAATAAAAACTTGGCAGTAAAGAAATAGTGTCTTTTAAACTAATTTAAGATTATAAATAGGACAAGGTTAATCACTTTTTTTCACAGAAGAAATCTGAATTCCTGCTTGTTGTTCCCAGCTTAATTTTTTTCCATTCACAACAAGAACCAAAGGCGATTCAACTCGGATAGATTTGAAATCGAACGTCTGAAAAGAAAATTCAAATTATTTTAATAATCAATAAAATGAGAATAAATCAGAAAAAAAACAAAATTATTATTTTTATAATTAACGGTTAAAAAGTATTATTACAAAATTGTAAAATCTAATTTTTTGGACAATAATTTATCGAAAACATTTAAAAAGAATTACACATTATAATTTAATTATCAGCATTAAAACTTTGCATTGTTATTGGTCATTTAAAACTATAAATTTTTGCAAATTCAAATAATAAAAATTACGAAATAAATAATTTGTTTAAAATAAATTTAAACAAAATATTAAAAAAATTATAGGAATAAGTTTTCGAAATAATTGCAAATTGAACAACAAGATAATTGAAATTAAAAAAAAAATAAAAAGTTGGGGAAATAAATTGAAAATTTAAGAATTAAATTAAAATTTTAAAAAATAATTAATAACTGGAACAAAAATTACAAAATGACGAAAATATTCGATAATTGAAAACAAAATTAAAAAAATGTCTAAATTAATGCACAACCGAACAAAATAATTTTAAAAATCAAAGATTATAAAATTTTAAGATAATAATTGAAAATCTAAAAAATTGTACGTAATAATTGAAAATTGAGGAAAAGAATTAATAATTGAAGGAAATAATTGAAGAATGACGAAAATAATTATCAATTTAAAACAAAATTTAAAAACGGATTAGATTAAAAAAATAATTTAAAAAATTAAGAAAATTATAGAAAAAATAGTTAGGAATAATTGCACATTTAACAACTGGATTAAAAATCGAAAAAAATAATAAATCATGAAATTGAAGAAGAATAATAAATTGTCAATTGAAAACTGATGAAAATTATGGAAAAAAGTAAGAAAGCAATTAAAAATTGAAATTAAAACAATATACTTAAAAATTGAAAAAAAGTAATTGAAAAAAGCCGAGAATTAATGAATATAGAAGAAAACAATTGAAAAGTGAAGAATGGAAATAAAAGTTCAAATTCAAATTTGAAGAAAATAACAGAGAGTTGAAGAGGATAGTTCTAGAATTAAATATTTGAATTGAAAATTTAAAACAATTTTTATGAGTGAAAAAAATAATGGAAAATCCGAGAATTATTTAATATTGAGGAATTAATTGAAAATCTATAAAAATAATTGAAAATTAAAGAAAATATTTAAGAATTGAACAAAATAATTAAAAATTAAAGAAATAAATTGAAGATTAAAGAAATAATCTTATTAATTAATTAATCTTAATTAATTAAAAGAAAAATTACAATATAACGAAAATAATTAAATATTGACGTAAATAATAATTAACTATTAAAAAAACATACAAATGAAAAAAAAATCGAAAAATGGTGAGAATAATCGGTATATGAATACATTTTTTTTAAAATTTATGAATAATCATAAAATTGAAGGAGAATAATAAATTGCCAATTGAAAACTGATGAAAAGTATGGAGAAAATTGTAGAAAAATAATGAAAATTGAAAAATTGTATTGGAATTTCAAGAAAATAATGAAAAATTGAGAAAATGGGAGAATTATTGAATATTGAATAAAAGAATTGAAAAATGAAGAATGCAATTATAAATTGAAGAAAATAATTGAGAATTTTAGAAAAGAATTAAAATTTAAAGAAATAAATTGAAAATTAAAAAATTTAATTGAAATTTTATGAAAATAGTTGATAATTGAAAGAAAAATTACAAAATGACCTAAATAATTAAATATTAAAGGAAATCATTGTGAAATCAGGAAAACAATTTACAATCGAAAGAAAAATTCGAAAACTGGCGAGAATAATCAACAACAGAACAAAATAATTTTAAAAAAATTGAAGAATAATTATAAAATTTAAAGAGAATAATTATATTTTGAAAACTATTGAAAATTATAGAAAAAATTATAAATTTCTTTATTAATGAAATTAAAATTATTTGAACTGACGTTTATATATTTAAATTTTAATCAAATTAACGTCATTTTTTAAAAAGTATCTGATTTAATTCCCGATTTTCCGGTCAAGTGGTCATCCTGATGATAGAAGAAAGTTATTTAATAATTTCTTTAGTTAATTTTTGTATTTAATAAATTAAAGAAAAAAATGAATTTATAAGTAACTCTAGGCTTTTTACATTTTTCAATACTTTTAATGAAAATTTCTGACTTTTCCTTGAGTTTCTTGACCTGTGGCAACCCTGATTACTTACATTTTCTTTATAAGAAAATTCCTGATTTGTCAGAAAAGGTTCAGGAATCGCTACTGAATCGCCATTCGTAACTCCTCGACCTTTTGCTAAATTGTAAACTGTCACAGCCACACAAGTTTGTTCCTTATCGACGAGGCAAAAGGTACTGAAAATTAAATGTTTTAATTAATATAAAAATCATAATAAAAATGAAAAAAGCAAAATAAAATTAATATTAAATAACATTTTAAACTCAATTTAATAAATCTGATCACTTTTATTTTTTGAAGTTTGTAATATTTAGAGGGCTGAAAAATATAAATAAAATTTAAATCGCATTTATTTGATTTAAATCAGAAATAGTTTGTTTATTTTTTAAACTGAGAACATTTAATAAGAAATAATGAAGAATAAAACATTTAATCAAAATCAAACAAATTATGTCGAATAAATAAGAATATTTTAAAAGAAATTAGGTAAAAGCATCGAAAAAATAATAAATTTAAAAAAAACATAAAAAAGTAAAAAGATATGAAAACAGTCTATTAAAAAAAATAAGGAAATTCTTTTAAATAAAAAAAGTCATCGATATTATTAAAGAAATAAAGAAATTTTTTTAAAAAACATCACAAGAATGAAACAATAACATAGAAAAATAGAAATATATATAAATAAATAGCTTTTCAAAAAATTAAACTATTACGAACATTTTTTTTAATTAAAAAAATAAATAAGAAAATAATTTAAGAAACGTTAAAATATGTAACTAAAGAGAAAAAAAATTTAAATTAGAAAAATTAGAGAATTATTTCACAAATTGAAAGAAAAAGAATTAGTAAATTTTGGAAAATTTAAAAAAATTTTAAAAGAAAAAAAACTATAAAATAGAAGAACAGTGTTAAAATGAGAATATTTAGAACAAAATTAAATTTACATAATATAAAATAAAAGAAAAAAAAACTTCCAATAAGTAGAAAATTGAGAAATTTTAAAAATTTAGATAAAATCATCTAATAAATGTATTCAAACATTCGCATTTCAAGTTAATTTTAATTAAATTAACTTAAAATAAATTAATTACTTAATTTAAGTTAAGATAAAAACTAGACAATTTAAAACAAGAAAAAATGTGTCTAAGTAATAGAAAAATGGTTTAGGAAAATTGAACCAAAAATATTTTTATAATATTACACTTATAAAACAAGTCCAACAATAAATTTAGAAAAATGAAGAAAATCTAAAAATTTTATGAAAGAATATTTTATAACAACAAAATTGTGTAAAATAATATTAGATAAATATTCGAGAAAGTGAAATCTTTTAGAAATCTTGTAAGAATTAAAAAAAGGATTATTGTGAATACGGACAATAATTAATATTATTTAATTAATATGCATTTAAATTTGAATTAATTGAAAATTAAAAGTTTGAATAAATTGGAATATGAGTTAATTGACGTTTGGAATTTATTTAAATTATAATGACTTAAAGATACAAAAATTTAATACTATTTTTTTCTATCTTCATATAAAAAATTTGTAATATTTTCATCATCGGTATTAACCCAATTTTTCAAATTTTATAAAAAAAATATTAAAATTGAAACTTTCAAGATTTATCCACAAATTTCTAATTTTTTTATGGTATGCGATTTTTCACATGGAGTATTAGACATCCGAAGAATTCTAAAGTTTTCTTTTTATTTAAATAATGATTTTAATACAAATGTCCCAATGATTAAGATCAATTGAAGCTCTGGTAATATTAATGATAAAAATGTAAAAACTAACAACTTGTTTAGAGATTTTGAAATTAATTTAACTAATTAATTGCAATTAAGCTTAAAAACTAATTTATAAATATAAATTAACAATTAATTTCGTGTTTAGAAATACTCACAAAGGCACACAGTCAGAATCTTGAATCCAACATACAACTTTTCCAAAAACTACTTTTTCTAAATTTACTCCAGGGATTAAATTGTTCAGCAAAGTCAGCTCTAATTTGACAGGTTTGATTCCAAGGGTAAAAACTCCACCGTCGTAAGGTCCCAAATGTTTCGTATCCAGTGCCTGTAAAATTAAATAATTTTTCATTAAATTGCTAATACAATTTTTTAAATATTTTTTTAAAACTAATTTTCGCCGTTCATTAAAAATTAATTTAATATTTTATAACTTTTTGATTATTTCAACTAATTTCATTAAAAAATAGTATTAATAAAAAATGCAGTTTCTTAGTATTCAGTTAGTAAAATAAAAGAAAATAGAAAATTAAATTAACGAGTGATTTTTTTTAAACGGACATTTATTTTATAGACGAAAAAGTGACATTTAAAAACAAAATTAAATATTTTTTGAGGTATTTCTTGAAGTTATTTACAAGTTTTCAAACTAGAGAGCGAACAATTAATGAATTTATTAAAATTTACTATTAATTATTAACGAAAATTATTAACAATACTTTAATAATTTTTGATGACAAAAATAATTAAAATTGTTACAAAACGCACAATTGTTAGAAAACTAAAAAGAGAATGTTTTCTAAAGTGAAAAATACATAAAATTGGAACCACGATTTTTTTGTTCAGGTATTTAATACTTTATTTTAATTTAGAAAAATTTTATAAAAATTATAGTGTCTATTTCGTTAAATTTTTGATAAAAAAGGGGAACTGCTCTAAACAAAGAATATTTTAAAAACTACAAAATAGATAAAAAATTTAAAAAATGCATTTAATAAAAAATAATAGAAAAGTATTTGAAAATCGGAGAAAAGAAGTTGAAAAAAGAAACTAACAACAATGTTAGTATTGTTATTATTTTTTTTTAAACACTATTAATTTGATGAAAAAGTAAATAAATTTACGAAAAAATAGTAAAAAAGTGTTTTTAAAGTAAGTAAAATTTGCATTGATTTAGATTTTAATAAATTGGAATTTTTATGAATTGGATTTAAAAACATTTTTAGTTTAAAATAAATTTAAATTAAAATAGAATTTCATTTAAAAAAAATGAAATTTAGATCAATTAAAATTTGATTCCATTGATTTATAATAAAAGTTTATAATTACAACTAAAAGTTACAGACAGTAACTATACATAACAATAAGATAACAAATATCAAACTATTTTGATCTAACAATTTTGATGGATTAAATTTGGGAATTAATTAAAATCATAATTCAAAATAATATTAATGCAAAGTTTGATGAACAAAAATTAGAACCGAGTTTTTAAGAGCATAATAAATAAATCAATCAATCAAATTAGAATTGATTTTAATTTGGAATACTTTTAATTTCAATGAATTTACATTTGAATTAAACTATGATAAATTTTAAATTTGTATAAATCGTATAAATTCAAGTTTCATTAGTTCAAATTAAAATTAAAATTAATTAAAGTTTTAATCTTTACAAGCTGTGAAGAAATTAAATGCAGGATCGATTTCAATGAGAAGTACAGTTAAATTTTTAATTAAAAGAAATTCGGGTTTGACAAGAATTATAAGAAATTGAAATTTTCATTAATTTAAATTCAAATGAATCAATTTTAAAATCGACTATGGACAATTTAACCAATAACAGTTTAAATTAAGAGAAATTAGAACTGATTCTAATTATATTTAATATTGAACTATTTCCGTAAAATTAAGTTTAGATTGTTTGAATTTGAGATTAAATGAAATTAGAAAAAAGTTATTAAAAGAATATCAAAGAATGATTGAAAACTTATGTAAATATTACAAAATTGACGAAAAAACGAGATAAAATTCGGAAAAATGTAATTTAGAAGATCTTCTGACGAAATTAATTTCAAATCAGACAGGCTGGGCTTGATCGGAACTGAAAATCAATTTTCTATCCAAAATGTTGTTTTTTTAAAAGAATTTTAGACGACACGTATTTTTGTTGTTTAGCTAAAAAAAATTTGTTTTCAGAAAGTTATAAAGATTTTAATTTTTAAAGTCGGAACTCTCGTTTACTTAAAAATTAAAATGAAAAAAACATTATAAGTGTAATAAATTTTTAAGTAATTGGGATATCTTATTCTTTTTTTGTCCTGAAAGAGTTTTTAGTCCTCTTTAAAAATCAATTGAAAATTTTTAAAATGTCCTAAAATAACAAAATGATGAAAATTTAACTTCAATATTTTGAATTTAAATTACGAAAAAACTCCACAGTTTTTTTGGTTAAAATTTTTTTTTTAAATAGTTATCATAGTAAAAATCCATAAGAATTTAACTTGTACCAAATTTTGGTAGAAAAAAAAAATTATTTTGTATTTTAAATGAAAATTTCATTTTTCTCAAAAAAATACACTAGATATCAAAAAATTTCGTAAATGAAAGTTGTTCCTCTTAAAAATATAAAAAAAGATTCTCTCGATATTTTTTTTATATTTCTCATTTTTTTAACTAAATTCGTCAAATTCTCATCGTATTTTAACAAATCTCATCTTATTGAAACATTTTCTAAATTTTTATTTGTTGGATTTGCGAAAAATGAAATTTTCGTTTAAAAGAATAAAAAATAATTTTTTCCCTTCTACCAAAATCGGACAAAAGTTAAATTCTCATGGAAAATAATCTTTACTATAAAGATAATTTAAAAAAAAAATTAATCAAAAAAACAGTGGGGTTTTCGAGTAATTTCAATTTAAATTTTTTTTAAAAGAATAAGATATCCCAATTATTTAAAAAGTTGTTACACTGTTCCTTAAATTTTAAATAAACGAAAGTTCCGACTTTAAAAATTAAAATCTTTATAACTCTGTGAAAATTTTTTTTCAGCTAAACAAAAAAATACGCGCTGTCTAAAATTCTTTAAAAAACATTTTCGATACAAAATTGATTTTTAGTTCCGACCATGCCCAGCCTGTCTGATTTGAAAAAAATTTGGTTTACTCAAGAATGAGAAAATTTACATTAAATAAATTATCATGCAAAAAAATCTAATTTCACTACTGAAATATATAGATTAATTGAAATCTGAAAGTTTTAATTAATCTATTTTTAATGCCATTTGAGATTACTTTAAATTAAAACTAATTTTGCCATCAAATTTTCTGGGTACTCAGAAGTATGTTTAAAAAATTTATTTAAATTTCCCGTTGAGATTAATGAAAAGTAATATTTTTTAGAAGTCGAAATGAAGCTAATGAGAGCAAAGAAACGAAAAGTAGGGAATTTTTCCGTCTAAAAGTACCAAATGACTTGAATGTTCCTCCAAAATGTAAAATAAAAAGAAAAACACAATTTTTTTTTTCTAGCAAATGAATAAAACCGAGGTAAATAGGTAAAGATTTTGAGAGTAAGTGGAAGTTCACTTTTATCATTTGAAGAAGCCTCTTGAGTTTCAGTCTCCCTTTACTATTAACTGAAGTTTGTACGTCTTTGAGATACTGAAGGAGATCCTCTTGCTTTGTCCGAGGAACTTCCCACGTCGGATCTAGTAACATCGCCCTTTCAAAAGACTCAAGTGCGGATTTGTACTCCTCTTGATATTTAAGAGCCTAAAGAAACAATTTTTCAATATTATTTTAACAATAACTTTAATAGAACCTTATTCTATTTCAAATTTTACATAAAAACCAATCAATTATTTAGCAGCAATTTGAATTTTATCTTCACCTCATTTTTGTGTACGAAAAAATATTTTTCTAGTTTAAAAAACAAATTATATTTCTTATTTATTAGAATTCTTAATTTGTATAATTTTGTCAATTTTATTTTAGTTTTCGTAAATTTTTAACGCCTAATTAATATATTGTTCGGTTTGTAATTGTAAAAATAGGTATTTTTTAGTCATTTTGAGTGTTTTTATTTATAAAAGTTTTGTTTTACCTTTACATACTAATCTAGATTTAAAATTCTTTGTTTTTAAATTTCAAATTAAAAAAAAATTGCATTATTTTTATCTAATTTCAAGACACTTTTAGCTTACTATTTTTTAATTAAAAAATTTTAACTAATTTATTAATTTTAATAAATTTATTGAATTTTTTATACCTTCAAACAATATATTTTAGTAATTTTATTTAGTTTTCATTATTTTCTGGAATTCTATTTAATTTCTAATTTCTTTTAATTTTGCTTCTAGTTATTTTTTTCAAAAAACTAAAATTATCAATATTTTAAATCTTTCTTCATCTATACTTTATAAATCTAGAAGAGATTAAAAAACTATTTAATGTTTTATTAATATTTCTTTAATTATTAAAAAAACAGGATACAAAGTTTTATTTAAATTAAATTAAATATTCTCAAATAAATAAATAGTTTAAAAAATATTTAAATTTCTCAATAGTTGGGATTTTATCTGCTTTTATTAATTGTTCATATTCTTAATGATCTTTTTTTATTTTTCACCAGCTTTTGTTTTAATTTCTAGTTTATTCTTCTTATCTTTATTCTTATTTAGTTTTGTTTAATTTGTAATAATCTATTTATTTTTCTATATTATGGTTTGTTTTTTGCAAACTTTTCGCATTTTTCAATTATTCTCTGCTTTTTTATTCAATTTATTTGTGTTTTAATTGCTGTTGGCCTTAATTAGGTTCTTACTAAATTTTACTTTTATTAAATGTTTAAAAAAATAATAAATAATTGTATTTAATTCTCTATTTTCCATATTATTCCTAGTTTAATTAAGTATTTATTACTTATTATTTTTATTACAAATTTTCACTTTTACTTTCTTATTAGTTGCGATTTTCATAATTATTAAAAAAATGTCTTTAATAGTTTCTTTTCAATTTATTGTTTATTGCCTTTCTTTTTAATTGGCATTACTGTTAAACTAATTTTGTATTTATTTACTTTTTCCTTTCTTTTTTTAATATGTACGTATTATTTTTAAAATATTTTTTATTCAAAATTTCTAATTTTCTAATTCATTTCATATTTTAACACAATATTCAATTATCTTAAATCAATAAAGAATTTTCAAGTTAATTTTTCTTAAATCAAAACATTCAAATATGAAATAAATTTTATTACATACCACTGCCTTGTTGTAAAATAAGTCAGGATTGCTCTTGGCGATAACGTCTTTAACCTTTAAAAAAGCATTAAAATTTTGTTACAAAAATAATTGAATTTATCATTTTTTTAGAAACAAAACCCATAAAGCCTTTTACAAATAGTAATTATTTTTATTTTGATTATAATTTTGAAAAAATTATGTAATTTGTTAATTTTATTCTCTCAAAAAAGTAGTATTTTTTATTTCTTTAATTTATTATTACTAATAGGGTCAAATCATTTTATTTCAACCGAATGGTCACAAACCAATTTTTAAAAGAAAAACTTACTCAATTTAAACTAATTACTTTAATGACCTTTCAAATTTTCTTGGCATTTTTTTAATTTATCATCTAAAAATATAGGACTGTTTAAATTCAAAATTCTGAAAGTGATGTATTTTTTGTAACGTCTTCTATCAAAATTATTAAGTTACAAAGTTCACGAAATTTAAGAAATTTTTAATTTATTTTTAATAATTCCTATATTTCTACATAGAAAATTAAAAAAAAGGCTAAGAAAGTTTGAAAGTTCAAATTGAGTGAGTTAAAACTTCTTTTAATAAATTCACATTTCTGGAAATAACTTTTGAAATACGCTAAATTATGTTATTTTTTCAGTTAATTTTAAAATCATTTTTAATTTATTATTTTATACAATTAAGTACTTTAATCATTTCAAAATATTAAATTCAATTTTTTTAGACAAATACAAATAATTCTTTTCACATTTCTAAGAATAATTCTAGGTTTTCTTCATTTCAAAATATTAAATTCAATTATTTTAGACAAATACAAATAATTCTTTTCACATTTCTAAGAATAATTCTAGGTTTACTTTTGCAATTTCTACTAGCTGAAAAAATGACAGTTTTTTATCACTTCTATGTTTTAAACTCATAATTTAAAAGAAATAATAATAATTTAAAAATAATTTCTTTGTATTTCGTATTTAAAAAATATCACCGAATCATTTCTGAAAGTATCAATTCCTTTAAAAATTGGTCAGCGACCACTTGGTTGAAATATGGAAAAATCTTAAATGAAATTAAATAAAATTCACTAACTCGCAAGAATATTTACTTTTATTTTAAATAAAATTATATGTTCTTAGGTAAAATAAAAAAGAAAAATGTGAATTAGGAAACAAATAACAAGCAAATTATTTAAAAAATAGAAAAAAACAACAAAGCATTAAGGATAAATTAGTAAAATACAGTAATTAACGAAAAGATAAATAAATCACTGTGGAGAAATATTTTTCTTACGGCTTGATTATATGCAGACATGCAAAGACGTAAAGTGGCCGGATTCTGTTGAACAGTAAAAAACGAAGATAGGTAGGCGTTTCCTAAAATAGCCCAGGAAGTGCCATCAGAAGTATCGAGGCTTACGGCCTCTTTTGCATATTCCACTCCTTGCTGAACATTTTTTATCCTTTGCTCCAGAGTCGCTGACGGTTCCTGTCTAAGCACCATCGATAAATTCCTCAATGAGACCTTATTTCTTCCCTAAAAATCACCAATATTTGTTTTAAATTCAGATTTAAATTGACTCAATTACACGTATTTTTAAATAATAAAAAATACATACTTTCTCGTAAGATAAATTTCTTCATCCAGATTTTTAACAAATGAAAAATTGTAAATAATGTGAATTTAAATTTATTCTGTTATTGAATTTTTATCGCTTTAACATTTAATTCAACGAAATTTCAAAAAATACCAATTACTTAAACTTTGATCAATCTCAAATTAAAACGTTCAAAATTAAAATTTATTTAATTTAAAATTCAATTTTAATTAAATTTAAATTTTTTAACAACTTTTAGTGATGAAAATTTCAATGGATTCTAAGTTTGATTCATTCAAATTTTAATTAATCAATATTAACGAAAATTTTAATTAGTTGAAATTTGAATACATTGAAAATCAAATATATTAAAAGTTCCATAAATTGAAGTTTAGATTTATCGAAAATTATGATAATTGAATTTTAAATCGAAGAGTATTTTAATTAGTTGAGATTGGAGTCAAACAGAAAAGGAAATTAAAAAAAAATTAAATACAAATTTTAGAAATACTGCAAGAGTGTATAGCGAATAATCATTTTGAATTTCTTGGCAAATTCTCTGATTTTTTGGATCGTAAACTACAATTTTCCCGGATTAGTTCACTTCATAATTAATAACAATACTAGTTAAATATTAAGTAATAAAATAAAATTATTAATTATTATTTTTAATGAGGTTAATTAATTATTTTTTATTATTATTATTGAATGAAATATTAAGATAGTTTCAAAATTAACCTCAAAAACAAACAAATTATTTAAAATTTGTAATACATCCGAAATACTCTAAAAAAAATCAACATTGAAAAAATAAAAACCTTTAAAAAATCTAAGAAATTATGAAAAATCGATAAAATAACAAAAATTATTAGGAACATTATTATAAACGCAAAAATAAGATAGTTGTAAATAATCTACTTTAAATTTGGAAAATTAAAAACAAAAACAAAACGTAAAAAGATAATTAAAAAGCCTACAAAAAATAAATCAATTTCCCATAAATGAAAAAGTTAAGGAAATTATTTATAAAATAGGCGGAAAATTCAGAAATATTATGTCTTAAAATATTAAAAGGTTTTAGAAAAAAATGCTTAAATTGTTTTTGTTTTAAATCAAGACATCGCACGACAATATACAAAAAATAGCAAAATTTTAGAAATCAAGAATTAAATCTACAAAAGAATAAAAAGACTATTTTTTCAAAAAATTAGAATATTTACGGACATGTTTTTTTCAAATTAAGGAAATAAATAAGAAAATAGGTTTTCTAATGAGAAACAACTTTGAAAAAATTGTTTTAAAAATTAAAAAACAAAAAATAAATTTCTCTTAAAAATAAAAAAGTAAATAAAATGAAATTAAACATTTATGAGAAAAGGAAAAATATTTGTAAAAAGTAGAAAAATTATGTTAAAATGAGAAATTTGTTATAAGAACAAATTTACATAAAATAAAAAAAGTCTTTAAAAAAATTAACAAATTATAAAAAAATATACCAAACAAATATTTTGAAAAAATTAGAAATTGACGAAATTATCCAAAGTTTAAAAAAGTTATTAACGAAATGATGAAATAGCGAATAAATTGAAGGAGAATTAAAAAATTTAAGGCCAAGTTAAAAAAGTTTTAAGGAATAGAAAAAACTAACAACGTCAAATAAAATATAATGAAGATATATCTTAAAGAATGGAAAAAAAAGTTTTCAAAAAAAGATAATAAGATACGAAAATGAAAAAAAATCTATTAAATGTCTAGACAAAGAATAACAAATTTTTATAAAAATAACCATTTTTAGCACATTATTCTCAAAATGAAGAAAATTTAAAAATAAATTGAAAACAACTCTAAAAAAAGAGAAATTTATTTAAAAGATTAAGTATATTTTTAAAACAACTCTTACAATAAAAGTTTGTTTTTAAATCATAAAATCTTAGAATTTTAAAAAAGAGTAAATAAATTTGCAATAAATAAACAAAATTGAAAAAAATGAAATAATTTTACAAAAAATGATTGAATAAAAAAAAATCATAAAATTGAAGAAAAAATTGTATTTTCCACCAAAGTATGGAAATAGATAAAATTTCCTAAACATTTAAGCAACAAAATTGTATAAAATAAACTGAAATAATTTGTTTAAAAAGATGAAAATTAAAGAAAATCTATAACTCGAAAGAATAAATTTCGAAAGCAGGGAAAAATTAATGATACAAAAGTTTAGAAAATTAGAAAAAATTGGAAATATTTAAAGTAAAATAAAATAAAATGCAAGCGAATTAATTTTTGACTATTGAAATTCAAATTAATTCAATTTAAAAGGTTTTATTCAGTTGGCGTTTGACATTTATTTTAAGTAGAATGATTTGGAATTATTATACATTTAATACATATTATTTTTTACTTTCTTTCGGCCCAATATTTTTAGATCACATTTTGGCGAATTCAAATTCAATTTTTAAAGTTTTAATTAATTCAAATTTAAATACATATTAATTAATGCAAAATAATTAAATAATATTAATTCTTTTCCATATTCACAAAAATACTTTTTTAATTCTTACAATATTTCTAAGAGATTTCACTTTTTCGAAACTGTTTGATTTTTATCTTATTTTAAGATTCTTTCTCCTTTTACTCTTGATATATTTTCTTTTCTTGTAGTTGGCTTTTTATTTTAGAATTTTCTTTAATTTTCTTCTTTTTATGCAAATTATTTAATATTATTTTACATAATTTTGTGATTATAACATTGACAAGTTTTTATTTCGTTGATATTCATAATTATTAATTTCCATATTTTAAAAAATAAATACGCTCATTTTTTTGTAGAATAATTCGATTTGTTCTCACATATTGTCTATCTTTTGCAAACTTAGTTATTCTTTCATAAAATTTTTAGATTTTCATTATTTTTCTAAATTTATTGTTGCACTTGTTTTAAGTGTAAAATTATAAAAATATTTTTCGTTTAGTTTTCCTAAACCTTTCTATTTTCAAAGAATGTTTAACTTTCTTTTGTAGACTTTTTAAGTATTTTTATATACATTTTTTTATTTTATTTTTATTAGTAATTATAATAGTAATTTTATCTTATCTATTTTTTGCAAGAATTTTTGCAAACTTATTGTTTCATAAAAATTTTCGATTTTCTTTATTTTTTTAAATTTATTGTATTGTTTGAAGTGTAATGTTATAAAAATGTTTTTGGTTTAATTTGTCTAAACTTTTTTTTTAATGTTTTTTAAATTTCTTTTGTGGACTTTTTTATATATCTTGATAAACAAATGTATATACATTTTGTTATTATATTTTTATTAATTCTAATTTTTAGTAGATTCTAACCAAATTTTATTAGTATTTTACGTCCTTTTTACATTTTTTTTACAGTTTGTTAGATTAAGAAAAAAAACCATTTCTCCATTTTCTTCCTATTTATTTAATTTTCATGATTTTTCACTATTTTTTTAGTCCTTAAAAATATTTTTCCTTCTTTTACATTGTTTAGTTTCTATCTTATAATTGCAAAATTTTTAAAAATTTATTCGATGCTTTTATCTACATTTTTAAATTTCTAAATTTTCTACTTTTTTGAAACTTTTTAATCTTTTATTTTACATTATGTAAATTTAATCTTGTACTAAAGATTCTCATTTTAATATCGTTCTTCTATTTCACAAAATTTCTGTTCTTTTAAACTTTTTTTAAATTCTCTAAAATTTTATTCATCCTTTTTTTATTCAATTTGTAAAATACTCCTCTAATTTTTCTAATTTTAAAATTTTGTTCTCTTTAGTAATATATTTTAACGTTTTTATAATGATCTTATTTATTTTTTTAATTTAAAACAAATGTCCGTAAATAGTTTAATTTTTTGAAAAGAGTTTCTCCTTTTTTATACATTTTTATGCACTCTTTCATTCTTGTGTTTTCTTCATTTCTTTAATAATGTCCATGGCATTTTCATTTAGAGGAATTTTCTTTTTTTTAAATAGATTGTTTTCTTATCTTCTTACGCTCTTGATTTTTTTATATAATTTATTATTCTTTCGCTGCATTAACCTAATTTTCTTAATTTTGCGATCATATGAATTTGAAGAGATATTTTTTTGTGAATTTTTATCATTTATTCGACATAATTTATTTGATTAAATGTTTTATTCTTCATTATTTCTTATCAAATTTTCTCAGTTTAAGAAATAAACTACTTACAAATAAACATTTGTAAATTTTATATACTGATTATATTTTTAAAAAAATCAACTTTTGGTTTAAATAAAAAAAAATCATGATTTTTATCAGCCCTGGTAGTTTAGTAGAATGTAATGATACTAATTTTTAAAATTAATATTTCAAGCGTAACCAGTTACTTAATGAATAAATTAAAAAAAATGGTAACATACATGAGGCAAAGCTCCAGAAAAACAGTTTTTTGCCTGCTGAATGTCATCATTTTTCCAGTAACATTCTCCAAGTTCGTTCCAGGCTTCAATTAATTTAGGCTCGAGTTTCACTGCTTTGCTCAAAAGTTCTTCCGCTTGCGGAACATGCCTGTTTATGACATTGAAAGCCTTTCCTTTTAAAAAATAAAATTTCGCTCTGGCACCGTCGATTTCATAACCTTTGTATTCGTCGAATTTCATTAAAGTTTCCTTCATTTCCTTTTCAACGTCTCGATTTTTATCAACCGCATCTTCAATCGCATGATTCTCGAAATAATGATCTCGAAAAAGATAGAGTGACTTGACCTTTTCCTAAAAAAAGAAAACAAAGTTACTACAGAATAATATATATTTTTTGCTTTTGTAAAATAAGAATAAAAGTATTATAATTTTTATTTATTTTTTATGAAAAATGTGTTTATTTTTTGTAAACACAATAAAATAATAATTACTTTTTAAATAATCTTAAAAAATATACAAAATAGTAAATTTAATAAAACAAGAAATTTGTTTTTCATTTCAATATTTTTCAAAGTACATAAATATTCGTTTTATCTTCCAAACAGCAGATAAGAATAAAAATTTTACTTACATTAAATAACTTTTAAAAATATTACCTACATTTCAAAATTTTTTATTGTTAACTTTTCTTCACGTTTAAATTTAATTTAAAAAATGTTTCAATTAAACAATTATTTTTTACAATAAAGTATATTTTCGTAAAATAATTGACGCAAAGGACCTAGAAATGATTAAAAAAAAACAAAATTTAAAAAAAACAGTGTTTTTAAATGTTATTTATTTATTTTTATATAATTAGTTATTATTCATGTCAAAAAAACATTTAAATTATTATTACAAGGGAAACGTATTCAAAAACTTAATTAGTCAATAAATATTTCTTTTTATAAATAATTAAATAAAACAGCAATTAATTAAAGCATTAAATCAATCTCGATAATTATTATTAATACAATAATTTTAGTAATTATAATTAATAATTCACCTGTCAGTCAACACGGAAACTAAAGATCTAATGAAAAGAAAAATACTTAAAATCAATTCATAAATTAAAATTAAGTGTGAATTAAATTATATTAAAATTAAAATTGTTTTTTACGAACTGTAAGAATAAGAATAGGATCTTCTTTCACAACATTTGGATCTATTGCTCCTGCGACAACTTTATCGTCTATAATTGCAGACATTATTCACGAAGAACAAACTTTTTTCAATAGTAATCAATCATATTTAAATTCCCAAAGTCACTATCACTTTTTACAAATGTAGTTTTAACTGTATATTTCTAATTATTCCTAAATTGAATAACTTTTTTGTTTGACAACAGCGTGTACTAAAGAGGTTATGACGAGATGTCAAAAAAAAATCGACTACTTTTTTATCTGGAACTGGAACCTCCGGAACGCTCTGAACTTTGTCTGGAAGAGCCATCTATACTGGCTATGTTACCGACAATTATCTATCTTACCGACGAAAATGAACTTTCAAATAATCCAAATAAAATTGTTGAACTTTTGTTTCTCTAATAATATATAGGTAATCATAACTATGAATTGAAAATAAAAATCAAATAAAAGTACACATTTTTCTTTTTTTATTATATACGTATATTACAGCGATAATTACAAATATTTTCTATTGTTAAAATAATTTTCATTCGTTCAATATAATAAAAAGTGAAGTATAAAATATAAATAGAAATTTTGCTTTTTTCATAATTCTTGTAGTAATAATTACAGATGTTTTAAGTGATTTTTGACACTGTTTTAAATTTCGTCAAAGATATTATATTTCGTAAATTTTGTAATTGGAAAATGAAAATTTTTAAAATGGTCATTGATCAGGAGTTTGATATTAATTTCACGATTTGTGTCGTTGATTACGAATTTGGATTGAGAATTCCGAAATTCAAAATGGCGGATTTAATATGGCAGAGGATTATTCAATTTTAATTTAACTTGGTATGTAAGAGTTTTTCATGTCGTTATTTCTATTATTAAATCTCAGTAATCCAAAAGTGCATTTAACAGAAATCTCATTTCTCAAAAATATTGCATTTAGGTACCAGAAATTTCATTTATTCAAAATCTAACTTTTAACATAAATCTCATTTGACCGAAATTGCATTTTTCAGAAATCTAGTTTGTAAAAATTTTCAATTATCAGAAATCTTATTTATCCAAAATTGCATTTTCTAGACATGTTTTTGTCCAGAAAGACCAATTGCCAGAAATCTAAATTATACGAAATTTCATTCGTCAGAAGTCCCATTTGTCAGAAATTTTAATAATCAGAAATCTCATTTATCAAAAACTGCATTCATCAGAAATCTCATTTTTCCAAAACTGCATTTATCAGAAATCTTGCTTTTCAAAAATTGCATTCATCAGAAATCTCATTTATAGGAAATTGCATTTATCAGAAATTTTATTCATCCGAAAACGCATTTATCAGAAACTGTATTTTTTGCAAAATATTATTTTCCAGAACCTACAATTGTAAACATAAAATTTCAATATAATTGGAAAATCATTTTATATTTTGCAGAAATACAGTTCCTAATAAATGCATTTTCAGACAAAAGCCACTTCTGCTAGGGTCGCCATCATTTTGTCCAAAACTCAGTTGTCAGAATCTCCAAAAGGCCGAAATTTATTTGTCAGAATATTAAATTTGCCGAAAGTACAATTGTCAGAATATTCAACTCTCCGAATCTCCATTTGTCAGAACTTTTAAATTCCCAAATGTCCAAATCTCAGAATATTCATCTCTCCGAATCTCCATTTTTCCGAACTTTTAAATTCCCAAATCTCCAACAATCAGAATATTCAACTCTCCGAATCTCCATTTGTCAGAACATTCAACATTCCAAACCTCCAATTCTCAAAATATACAACTCTCCGAATCTCCATTTGCCAGAATATTCAAATCTCCTAATCTCCATTTGTCAGAACTTTCAACATTCCTAACCCCCAATTGTCAGAATATTAAAATCTCCAAATATCCATTTGTCAGAACTTTTAAATTCCCAAATCTCCAACACTCAGAATAGCCAACTCTCCAAATCTCCATTTGTCAGAACTTTCAACAGTCCAAACCTCCAATTCTCAGAATATCCAACTCTCCAAATCTCCATTTGTCAGAACTTTTAACACTCCGAATACTCAACATACAGAATCTCCATATGTCAGACCAAAAGAAAGCTCTTTTAGAAATTCTACATTCTTTTGGTCTGACATATGAAGATTCTGTATGTTGAGTATTCGGAGTGTTAAAAGTTCTGACAAATGGAGATTTGGAGAGTTGGATATTCTGAGAATTGGAGGTTTGGAATGTTGAAAGTTCTGACAAATGGAGATTTGGAGATTTTAATATTCTGACAATTGGGGGTTAGGAATGTTGAAAGTTCTGACAAATGGAGATTTGGAGAGTTGGATATTCTGAGAATTGGAGGTTTGGAATGTTGAAAGTTCTGACAAATGGAGATTTGGAGATTTTAATATTCTGACAATTGGGGGTTAGGAATGTTGAAAGTTCTGACAAATGGAGATTTGGAGAGTTAAATATTCTGGCAATTGGGGATTAGGAATGTTGAAAGTTCTGACAAATGGAGATTTGGAGAGTTGAATATTCTGGCAAATGGAGATTCGGAGAGTTGTATATTTTGAAAATTGGAGGTTTGGAATGTTGAATGTTCTGACAAATAGAGATTCGGAGAGTTGAATATTCTGATTGTTGGAGATTTGGGAATTTAAAAGTTCGGACAAATGGAGATTCGGAGAGTTGAATATTCTGAGATTTGGACATTTGGGAATTTAAAAGTTCTGACAAATGGAGATTCGGAGAGTTGAATATTCTGACAATTGTACTTTCGGCAAATTCAATATTCTGACAAATAAATTTCGGCCTTTTGGAGATTCTGACAACTGAGTTTTGGACAAAATGATAGCGACCCTTCTGCTATATTTGCAATTTCTAACTAAATTTCAGATAAATGAGATTTCTGATTATTATTGAAATAACTGAGAAATAAGATTTCAGATAAATGAAATTTCGTATAATTTAGATTTCTGGAAATTGTTCTTTTCGATCAATAGAAATTTAAATAAATGCAAATTTAGACAAATACGATTTCTGACAAATGCAATTTCTGCCAAATGTCGATTATTGAAATTTATGACAAACGAGATTTCAAATTAAAGAAATTTCGTATAATTAAAATTTCTGACAATTGGTCTTTCGGATAAATAAGATTTCTGATAAAAGAGTTTTGGGATAAATGATATTTCTGATAAATGCACTTTTGGATAAAAGATATTTCTGAGAAATGCAATTTCTGATAAATGAGATTTCGGATTATTGAAATTTCTGATAAAAAAGATTTAAGATTAAAAAAACTTCGTATAATTTAGATATCTGACAATTGGTTTTTCTGATAAATAGGATTTTTGATAAATGAAATTTTGGACAAATGAGATTACTGAAAAATGCAATTTCCGACAAATTAATTTTCTGCTAAATGCAATTTCGGACAAATTAGATTTCTAATAAATGCGATTTCTGAAAAATTAAATTTCTAAAAAATGCAAATTCTGACAAATAAGATTTCAGATGAATGGAGTTTCGTACAATTTAAATTTTGGACAATTGGTCTTCTGAAAAATAGGATTTCTGATCAATGCGTTTTCGGAAAAAAAAAGAATTCTGCTAAATGGAATTTCTGACAAATTAGATTCCAGATAAAGGCAATTTCTGATAAATGAGGTTCAGATAATTAAGATTTCAGATAAATTAAATTTCGTATAAAATAGATTTTTGACATTTGGTCTTTCTGGTACCTAAATGGAATTTCTGCTAAATGCAATTTTTCACAAATGAGATTTCTGAAAAATGCAGTTTTGGTTTAATGAGATTTCTGGTAAATGCATTATTGAATTAATGAGACATTTGATAATTGCAAATTTGATGAATGAGATTTCTGATAATTGAAAATTATGACAAATTAGATTTCTGATAAATGCAATTTCGGGCAAATGAGATTTCTCTTAAACGCATTTTCGGAAAAGGTAAATTTCTTATAAATGCAGTTTTGGATTAATGAAATTTTTGATAAACGCGCTTTTGTATTATTGATATTTGAAATTTCCGTCAAATAAGATTTTTGATAAATAGCCTTTTCATTAAATAAAATCCCGTTAAACAGATATTCTGACAATTAAATTTTGGAGAAAATGCCGACGATCCAAATAACAGTTCTCAGTTAAACTGAAACTGATTTCCGAACATTGATAATTCGGATTAAATATTCTGTTTATTATGCACCTAGAGATGGGACCTGTCGAGTGTGACTCAAGTAATGTCGGTCATGACGGACAATTCTCCGTCTTTGTCCGTCAGGCTGGACAAACTTGACATTTGCTCTTTTTTACAAAATGTTATGCATTCTTTCATTTTTTTGCTCATAATGATCAATGAAATATTAAAAGAAATGTATTTCGTAACAGTAATTCACATTAATTTTCAAAAATCGGTGGATTGATAAGAAATGTGTTTGACATAACCTTAAACCTTAAAAAGTAAAGAGCGAATTTTAAAAAGTAATCATATAATTCTTGACACTTTTAATGGATTTCAATTCAATTTCATGAGAATATTAATTAACAACATAAAGCTTCTATGTAAAAAATAAATTCTTGCTTTTATTTATGGTGAATAAACAGAAATATTTTTACAAAATATAAGATAGTACAAAATTTATTTTTACTTTGGTGTTTAAAAGGAAGTTAACGATAGTATGAGAAATAAAAATTTACAATTTGAATGTAAAAATTTATGTTTATTAAAAACTTATTTATTATTTACTACACATTTTGTTTTTATAGTTATAATATAGAATTTAGAGAATAATATATTATTTATTAACCGTAAGTATAAGTCTTAAAAATTAAGAGCAAAGTTTTACATTTTGTTATATATGTTTTAACTGTTTTAGTGCATTTAAATGTAATTGCATTTAAATATTAATTAATGTAAATAAGGTGATGCTTTTCTGCTTCTCGAATAAAAAAAAATATTTCAAGAAAATATAAGAAAGAACTTAGTTTTAATTGTAGTGTTTAAAACCAACGTTATGATGGGATGAGAAGTAAAAAATTGCATTTACAGTTAGAAAGTAAAAAGGTTTCTTTATTAAGAACTTATTTATTATTCAAGGACCCCTAAATTTTCCAATTATTGACCTAAATTATCATCCCCTAAAAACAACCCCTGACAAAAATAGTCAAGAAAAAATTGGAAAAAAATCATCAATTTCTATAAGAAAATTCTATCGAAATTCTAAAATAGTGGAACCAACTTGAAAATATTTCCCATTATTTTTTTTAACAATTTAAAAATTTATAGAAATTTCTTTCAATTGCTTTTCTCAAAGGTTGTTTTTTTGTGGATAATAAATCTCGTTATCAATTGGAAAAATTAGAGGACAAATTCGTGAGTATGTTCTGCCATTTTAGAACTTCATTGGAATTTTTTTGTAGAAATTGAATAATTTTTACAATTTTTTTCGAGTTTTTTCATCTGGGGTTGTTTTTAGGGGATGATAATTTTAGTTATTTATTGGAAAATATAAGGGACATATTCCTGTGTATTTTCTGACATTTTAGAACCTCATTAGAAATTTTTTGTTGAAATTGAATAATTTTTCTAATTATTTAACGCATATTTTTCTCAGGAGTCATTTTTAAGGGTTGATAATTTTGGTTCTCACTTAGAAAAATTAGAGGACATGATCCTGAGTATATTCTGCCATTTTAGAACTTCATGGAATTTTTTTGTAGAAATTGAATAATTTTAAAATTTTTTTTTCGATTATTTTCATCTGGAGTTGCTTTTAGGGGATTATAATTTTAGTTATTTATTGGAAAATATAGGGGACATATTCCTGAGTATGTTCTGCCATTTTAGAACCTTATTAGAATTTTTTTGTAGAAATTGAAGAATTTTTCTAATTATTTCTCGCATATTTTTCTCAGGGGTTATTTTTAAGGGTTGATAATTCTGGTTCTCAATTCGAAAAATTAGGGGACATATTCCTGAGTACGTGCTGACATTTTATAACTTAATTAGAATTTTTTTGTAGAAATAAATAATTTTTTCAATTTTTTTTTGATTATTTTCATCAAGGGTGGTTTTTAGGGGATTATAATTTTAGTTATTTATTGGAAAATATAGGGGGCATATTCCTGAGTATGTTCTGCCATTTTAGAACCTTATTAGAATTTTTTTTGTAGAAATTGAAGAAGTTTTCTAATTATTTCTCGCATATTTTTCTCAGGGGTTATTTTTAAGGGTTGATAATTCTGATTCTCAATTCGAAAAATTAGGGGACATATTCCTGAGTACGTGCTGACATTTTATAACTTCATTAGAATTTTTTTGTAGAAATAAATAATTTTTTCAATTTTTTTTCGATTATTTTCATCAAGGGTGGTTTTTAGGGGATGACAATTTTGGTTATCAATTAGAAAAATTAAAGGACATTCTCCTGAGTATGTTCTGCCATTTTTGAACTTCATTGGAATTTTTTTGTAGAAATTGAATAATTTTTAGGTACAATTTTTTTTCGATTATTTTCATCAAGGGTGGTTTTTAGGGGATGACAATTCTGGTTATCAATTAGAAAAATTAAAGGACACATTCCTGAGTATGTTCTGCCATTTTGGAACTTCATTGGAATTTTTTTGTAGCAACTGAATAATTTTTACAATTTTTTTTCGATTATTTTCATCTGGGGTTGTTTTTAGGAGATAATAATTTTAGATATTTTTTTGAAAATATAGGGGACATATTCCTGAGTATGTTCTGCCATTTTAGAACTTTATTAGAATTTTTTTGTAGAAATTGAATAATTTTTGTAATTATTACTCGCATATTTTCCTCAGGGGTCACATCTGAGGGTTGATAATTCTGTTTCTCAATTGGAAAAACGAGAGAACATATTCCTGAGTATCTTCTACCATTTTAAAACTTAATTGGAATTTTTTTGTAGAAATTGAATAATTTTTACAATTTTTTTTCTATTATTTTCATCTGGGGTTGTTTTTAGGGGATGATAATTTTAGTTATTTATTGGAAAATATAAGGGACATATTCCTGTGTATTTTCTGACATTTTAGAACCTCATTAGAATTTTGTTGTTGAAATTGAATAATTTTTCTAATTATTTATCGCATATTTTTCTCAGGAGTCATTTTTAAGGGTTGATAATTTTGGTTCTCAATTGGAAAAATTAGAGGACATATTCCTGAATATCTTCTACCATTTTACAACCTCATTAAAATTGTTTCTAGAATTTGAATAATTTTTCTAATTATTTCCCGCATATTTTTCTTAGGGGTTATTTTTAAGGGTTGATAATTCTGGTTTTCAAGTTGAAAAATTAGGGGACATATTCCTGAGTGTGTTCTCACTTCTCACATTTTAGAACTTCATTAGAATTTTTCTGGTTTAGTTGATAATTTTTACATTTTTTTTTTCGATTATTTGCCTCGGGGGTATTACTAACTTTTTTTGCCTTGTCTCTGTTATTAAATACTTATTTTTTTGAAAATTTTGTGTAATAATTTTTTTTTTTTGCCTAAATGTTCTATATGTTAGGCGAGCTTATTAAAGGAATAAAAATATGAAAAGCATTATAATAATGAAGCCTTTTTAAATACTATGTTTTAAGAGAAAGCTAATGTTTCCCTTAAATTTAAAATAAGTCAGACATAAGTTGAAAAAAACATTGTTTTTTTAATAAGGACTAACAAAAATTTTTCTTATTATTGACAATAATTTTTTTTATTCCAATAATTACTTATTTCAGCTGATATTACTAACGAGTTCCGACTTCCTTGTAAATTACTCAATTTTAAAACTTTATACCATAATTTACTATCATTTATACAATAATATTATTAATTATTATTATTATTATATAACTTTTTTTAAAATTCTCAGTAAAATTAATTTATAAAATGTATGTTTTTTAATTATTTTATAGCTGCAGTTGAATAATTGTATACATTCTGTTCTAAACTCTTTTCAACTTTTCAAGGTTATGTTGAAAAGGAATTTTCTTTTATTTTCAATATTACTCAATTACTTAATATTTCTAATAAATTTCTTAGTAATATCAGTTGTTTTTATCCATTAACATAATTAAATAAGTCATTTTTTGATATTACATATTTTGTCACTGTAAATATGGTGCATGTCCAATCTGTCGAACTGTGACCATGGTGACCGACACGTGACAGAGAATTGTCCGTCACACTCTCTGAGGTCCCATCTCTATATGCACCCCTACATTTATATCGTTTGAAATTTCCGCAACATTTGTATCAGTTCACCATAGTCCCTCAATAATCCACGCGATGTCGCTGGCATGAAAAGTCCCCGGGAGTCGACTCTCTATTCCTCGCTTCGTTCATGGCGGGTACTTGAAGAATGCAGCTTCGAAACGCCATTTTATGTGTTTGGCTCTGGTACTGACGGTTGTGTGTGGTGCTGCGGCGGAGTAAAAAAGAGCTGAGTCTCGTTCTTTGTAAAATGCTGCCGAAATACTTAACGCCCGACATGTGCAAGTAACAAGGTCGGGTGGCTCGAGTGTGCAAGTGTCGCGGGTTTCTCCTGGCGAAATGGTGTAGTGAATTTGTGAGCGTGAGAGTTAAGTGTGTTTTCCTCGTCAGTGCAACAGCACACCAATTCGATTCTCGCTGTCAACGAGAGCCGTTTCCCTGTTCTGCCAATCGGAGAAAATCCTCGCCCTTGGCACCTGCCACCAACGGCGATCGGCCTCTGGATTCCTCCCGATTCCCGCGTCTACCATGAGTTCGCGAAGTATCCCTTCAGATAAGGTGAGTTCTCGGCCTATAACATGTCCACCGCACCCTTTCTCCTGCTCGACGATCCCGCCTCTTTCAAAAATCTTTCCCTGAAAACTAGCCCCCTGCATTTTTCGCGGAGAATCTTTTCAAAACGAGCCACCTTTTTCCCAACTAAAAATGAAACCAGGCGAAATCGCCAAGTGCCAGTTCCCTTCCCAAAGGACGGAAAATTGGGTGAAAATGTCGGGGGATCGATGTGACGTCCGGAGGAACGTCACTAGACTTAGACGTCAGATGCAAGGCAGGAGGGGGTGTCTTTTTTTATTTTTATTTAGAATGGACACCTCAGACAAAAAGAAACGAGCCTCGCTCCTCTTCTGCACGTCTTGCATTCTTTCTTGACCTACTTCTCTCTACTGAGATGAGCACCTCCCCTTTGTGCGTTTTCTGCATAATCAAGCGTCCGAGAAAACTGTCCCTTTTTCACGACTCTTTTCGGCATTTGTACTTTTTCCGGGAGTCTAATTCACTGCGGGTACTTAACATTACATTTGTAAATCTTTTCTCGCGACGTGATAAACTAAAATTAGAATATTATTATTATTGTTGTTTTTGTAATATTTGTGTTTACAATAATTTTTTTGGTTTTTCATATTGTTTAAGACATTTCTTACGTGGGTTATTATTATTATTTAATTAAACGCGGGCAGCTGAAATTGAAAAACAAATATGTAGATCATATCAAAGATACTGAGGGTGTAATATTTCTTCGTCCTTTATTAAGCATTCTACGAATTTTGAACCGTCTTTATTAATATTTACTAAGCAAAATACAGCAAACCGTGACTAATTATTATTATCGCTATATAGATTATACAACGGGTGATTAGTTTCTAATGCTTTTGTTATAAACAATTATACAAATTTTAAGTATATTATAATATCGAATTATAAATATAACAAGTTTTACTTAGAAAAAAACTTTTATATAAATTTAAAATTAAAAAAATCATAGCAATATTTTTAAATTGGAGAAAGTATTGAAACTTGAGGAAAATACTTGAGAATCTCATAAAAGTACATAATTCGAAAAAATGAGAATAATTGAAAATTGAGGAAAATAATTAAAAAAATTGCAGAATATTTACAAAATGCAAGAAAATAATTGCTGAGTTATAAATTGAATAAAGTAATTAAAATTTGAGATAAAAAATTGAAAATTTAGGAAATTTATTGAAAAGTGAGGAAAGTAATAAATTAAATAATCTGGAAATAATTGAAACATTATAGAAATAGTTTTAAATTAAAGAAAATTCAAAAATTACAGAATACATATTAAATTAAAGAAAATCTTGATAAATGATATTTAATGGCAAATTTAACGAAATAAGTGAAATTTGATATAAATAATTGCAAATTTAGAAAATCGTTTGAAACATAAGGAAAATAATTGAAAAATGATTTTATAAAATTATAAATTGAGGAAAATAATAAAAATATATAAATAATTGAAGAATTTAAAGCTAATTAAAAAATAATTAAAGTTATTAAAAATTGGAGAAAATAATTCAAAGATGATTTTAAAAATAATAAATTCAGGGAAATAATAAAAATATTATATAAAAAATTGAAGAGTTTAATAATTTAATTAAAAAATGGAAAAAATAATTACAAAATGATAAAAATAATTACAAATTTAACAGAGTAATTGTAATTTAATATAAATAATTGAAAATTTAAAAAATTAATTGAAAAATGTGAAAAAAAATTTAAAAGTGAAGAAAATAAATGATTAAAATTGAAAAAATGATTAAAATACAGGAAAACTTAAAGAAATAATTGACAATTGAGCTAAATAAATGAAAATTTAGGGAATTAATTGAAAAATTGGACAAAATAATTCCAAAATGATAAAAATAATTAAATGTTGGAGAAAATAATTGCAAAACGATAAACATAATTACAACCTCAAGAAAGTATTTGAAATTTTATATAAATAATTGAATATTTAGAAAATTAATTGAAAAGTTGTGAAAAAAATTTTCAAGAGAAGAACATAATTAAAAAATGATTAAAAACATGAAAAATTAAAGAAAATTAAAACAATTGTGCTGAATAATTGAAAATTTAGGGAATTGGAGAAAATAATTTCAAAACGATAAACATAATTACAATCTTGAAGAAGGTAATTGAAATTCGATATAAATAATTGAAATTTAAAAAATTAATTGATAAGTTGCGAACAAAATAATTGAAAAATGGTTAAAATTACATGAAAAATTAAAGACATAAATGACAATCGAACTGAATAATTGAAAATTTAAGGAATTAATTTAAAACAAAAATAAAATGATGAAAAATTGGACAAAATAATTCCAAACTGATGAAAATAATTAAAAATTGGAGAAAATAATTTCAAAACGAGAAAAATAATTACAAGCTTAAGAAAGTAATTAAAATTTGATATAAATAATTGAAAATTTCAAAAATTACTTCAAAAGTTGTGAAAATAATTTAAAACTGATTAAAATACACGTAAACATAAATAATTTACCATTGAGTTAAATAATTGAAAACTTAGGGAATTAATTGAAAAAAATAAAATAAAAAATTGGACAAAATAATTAGGAAATGATAAAATTGCAAAACGTTAAACATTATTACAATCTTAAGAAAGTATTTAAAATTTTGATATAAATAATTAAAAATTTTAAAAATTAATTGAAAAGTTGTGAAAAAAATTGCAAGATAAAGAAAATAATTGAAAGATTATTAAACTACATGAAAAATAAAAGAAATAATTGACAATTGAACTGAATAATTGAAAATTTAGGGAATTAATTAAAAAAAATAAAAGTAATGAAAAATTGCACAAAATAATTCCAGAAAATGATAAAAACAATTAAAAGTTGAAGAAAATCATAAGAATTTCAGACTGTTGATTGAAAATTTAGGAAAGTAATTGAAAAACAATAGAAATAATTTTAAATTGGGGGAAAGTACTTGAAATTTTTTAGTAATAACTGAAATATGAAGAAAATAAATAAAATTTGTGAATCTTATTTTCAAAATCACAGAATATATTTAAAAAAAATAAGGTTATTAAAAAAAAAATTTAGTTCATAAAATTAATTGAAAATTTATGGAAGTAATTGAAATTTAGAAAATATTTGAGAAACTTACAAAATATATTTGAAATAAATAAGAAATGCTTCAAAATAACAAAACATCACACTTCAAATAATTAGAAAATGCTTTTTATATTTAAAAAAAAAGAATAAAATTTTTTTGTAATTAATTTGTAAATAAATAAATAAGTTTAATAAAATTTGAAACAAAACAGTTTTCTTGTAATATGGAGAAATGTTTATAGAATCATTAATTGAATATATTGATACGGATAATTAAATTTGTATCAATTCTTCGATATTAAAGATATTGATTATAATTTGAAAAAAATAATTAATATTTGAAAACTGATGAAAGAGATTTAAAATAAATAGAATAATTAATAAATTATTAAATTGACTGAATGTTAAAGAAAACAATTAAAACTGGAAAAGTAGTTAAAACAATTAAAGAAAATAATTGAAATTTGCGGAAAGTAAATTTAAATTTTAGGGAAAGAATTGAAAAATAATTATTACATAAATTTTTTAATTAAAATTAAAGAAAATAATTGAAAAATGATCAACATTGTTAAAAATGTAGTAAATAATTGAAAATAATTATAATTAAAAAGAATATTAAAAATTAATAAAAACAAAAACAAATTAGTCAGTAAAGATGATTTATTATATAAATACAAATTTTATGTGATCTAAATTCCATTTACTTCTATAATTGAAATTATATTTGAATTCCCATCGATTTAAAATTCAAAAAATCTGCACTCAATTAATCCAAACTTTAATTTAACCCTATTATCAATTTTTTTAAACTTTCAATCGATCCAAACTGTGTTTCATTTATCGAAATTGTAATCTATAAACATTTTTAGTTTGCTCTAAATTTTAATCAATCCAAATTTCAACCAATCCAATCATTAATTTACTAAAATTTATTCCGTTAAAATTCAAAGATGCTGAAGTGCGCAACGTTTCTGAGAAACGAACAAAATTTTTGTAAATTATATTTAATATTGTATGTGTAAATATGATTAATTATTCATTGAATTAGCTATATAATAGAACTAAAAACAATTTTAAAAGTTTTTATTTTATTTGTCCAGAAAAGTTTTAAAAATATTTTTTTTCTAATTTATTCTTTTTGTTCGTTTCTCAGAAACGTTGCGCACTTCAGCGTCATAAAATTTAAACTGTTTATAATTGTAAATTTATTTGATGTAAAAAATCATGTTTTATTTTGAGGTTATGTCAATAAAGAGAACCTCCTTAATTATTCAATTTTTTAAACAATCAATTTTTTTATTGGTTTTAATTCACTCAACACATTTTAAAAGAGATCAATTTCCAAACAAAAAATGTTAAAATTGTTAATTTTAATTTTAATCATCTAAATTTAAATGGATTTTAATTTTTATTTATTTTAAATAAATTTATTTAAAATCTATTTATCCGAAAATCACTTAATGAAAAATTTAAATATGTACATTTTAATGAATTGAGATACATTATGTTTTTCATTTTTAATTAAACATTAAGTTTTAAGCATCGCCTAAGCTCTTCTACCAATCATTAAAAATTAAAAATAAATGTTATATGTTCATTCTATATTATCCAAGAATTTTTTTATTTTATTTTTTACGTCAATATGAGTTCTGCATCTGTGGTTAGTTTTGTTTACATTTTTTATTTTGGTTAATATTATTGTTAAATTTTATTTTAGAAATGACGGGTTTGAAAATTTGTATTTAAAATCTTTAAAATATTTAAAAAAATTTACAACCTTGATAAAACAAAACCACTGAAAATTATCTGTCGTTTTTTATGTTATATATTTAAAATTGTTTTTTTTATAATATTATACATATATTAAATGATTTTTTAAAAATATTTACAAACAACTTCTATATAGTTCTTTTTTTATATTTTGTTAAAAAATTTAGATAAAACAGAAAATTTATTGCTTTATGAAACAAGGAAACGTAGAAAAAATGTTTTGTCTTTTTGAAACTTGTACTGATAATAATTATTTTTTTTTTTTTACCAAAGAGGAATGTACAAAATTGTAAATAATTTGAAAATACGTTTTTGTCCTTTAATAAATGAATTAATAGTCAAAATATTAATTATGCAATAAATTCATTTACATTTTGCATGTAAATTTCGAGATAAATTTTTAAAGAATAATAGTTTTGATTCATTAAAATTTACAATTAACGGTGAAAAATTGCTTTCAATGATTTAGTTCAAGTTTATAACAATTCATCATCTCCAATTTTATACCAGACAGTTAGAAAGGAAGCTTAAAATTCTTTGAAAGGTTCTTAACCTCTGTTAGATGGTTAAATGAATTAAAATGTTATTATACAAACGATAGTGGTTTAAAGTGACTAAAAATACAATAATGTAAACATATAATGAATCTTTTAAACTAATATAATGTCTCGAAAAATAAATGCAATATTTATATTTTGAAAACATGCAATTTTTTCTCTACACATTTACACTGTTTTCGGTTTTTTAAAAAACTTACTCTTTTTGTTTATCTTTTATTTATTATTTCTTTGTTATCTCTATTTAAACTAACATTGTTAAAGTAAAGTATAATTTAGACTTTTATAAATAATGAATAATAAATGTGACCTAAGTGGCACTTTATTCAATATTCTTTACACACAAATATTATACTTTTATAAATTGACTTTCGAATTCTTCCAAATTAATATTTCAATGAAAGTCTAGTTATAATCACGTGATATTTTCACATAAAATTTAACGTCAAATCAATTTTTAATGTGTAAACTTTGCACCGAGTAAAAACTTTCAAACATCCCAAATAGAAATATTTCTGAAATCAATTTCATTAAATTTTTAAAGATTGTACATTTTTAAGAAAAAATTGTAGCTTAACCTAATTTTTTCTAAAAAGTGTACAACTGGATATTTAAAAATTTAGTGAATTTAATTTTAATAATATTTTTATTTTGTGGGAAAAGCCACTTTCTAGTTTGAGGTTATGTCATTGGAGAGAACATCCTTAAAAATAGATTCTTTATAATGTCAAAGGTACGAATTTTTAAACAAATAAATTTTTTTTCTTTGTGACAAATATAAATATCGTTTAGCTGAAATTTGGAGATATAAGTGACTCTTTTAATCTTTCTTATTTCCGAACAATTAAACGAATCGTATAATTAGCAATTAATCTAAATGTGATCTTAAACAAATTTTCTCTGGAAATATACTGTAAAGAGGAAGTGTAATGTTTTTTTTTCGCGTCTCTCGCACTAAACTTAATTAGAGTTTATCAGCCGCATAATCTGCTCGGCGACACCAACTCTGACAAGAGAAATTTCGCACGGTCTGTCGCCTTTAACCCTGCTACAGTAATTTTACATTTTTTCTTTTTTTTTTCATAAGAAAAATATGCAGTTGGTATTTTGTTATCTATTTACTCTCCTCAGAAATTAATTTCTATTTTCGCACCATATTCCCTTTTACTTGTTTTTCTTACTTCTTGAATGAAATAAGTTTTTACCGATATAAAGTATATTAAAAAAATATATTTTATAAAGTTTTCTTCCTTCTTTCTCCCAATTATAAATTGATGATGATAATTGTACTTAGATTAAAAAGTATCTTCAATTATAGTAAATTTGTAATAAATTAAAATCATGTATATTATAAATTAAATAATTTTGCATAAACTTGTTTTTTATTATAAAAATGAGTGCTCGTAATTTGATTCAGGCTTATTAATAATGTATCGTATTTATATAACAATTTTCTTATTTTTACCGCTATCAGTTACAAGATATATTTTTATATTCATTTTACTGTTTTACAACGCTTGAACTTGTTAATTTGCATAATATTAATTTTCCGGAAATGCGTATATTCTCATCGTAAAACATAAATATAATGCTACAGTTTCAACTGGGTATTAATGTTTGGGTGCAGAAGAAAGTTTTCCCAGGAACGAAAGCAGTTATAATTACACTCATATACTTTGATCAAATACACTTCGTAATAATTGAAATTGCAAATCATAATTTTTAAAGCACACGCGGGCTTCGTGATTTTATTGAAATAATACAATTTTAATTATAGACAATAAATAAATCGAGAGCAACTTTCTAATGCTAGAAATTTAATTAAAATTTTATCATTATTATTATTCTATTTATTAATATATTAAATAAACTTTACTGATTATCGATAAAGTAAATTTTTGCTTCAAAAATGTTTCTACAATTAAATAAGAGAATAATTTTATTTTACTTTTATAGAAATAATTTTATTAGCAGCAATAAAATAGCTCGTCAAGTTGTCGAGGCTTATTTGCAAATATTTCGTACGGACTTTTTCAATAAAATGATCCAATTCCGCCTGGGAATTGCGTCGCGTCGTCTGCAATGAAGTTAGTTTCATTAAAATTAATTGTGCAAATTAAAATTCATTGCAAAAGGCTGACATTCGTACTGAGGCATTTGGTGTGCACCGAACTATATTGGCTCAGTTTTGCATCTGCCTTTACTTTCAATCTCTAATGGAATGCTCACTTTTCCAATCTAAGAAGATTGCATGTAAATTTCTACAGTAATTTAATTTGACCCTAAATATATACGAAAGGGAAGGGAAAGAAATCGAAGCAGGATTTCGTTTCTTGCATTATCTTTTATTCAACTTTCTGATGGTTCCATTCAAGTTTAAAATTAAGATATAAGGTTGTGATATTATTTCTGTAATATTAAGTATAGAAGGAATGCTATGTAAGAAAATGAAATTAGGGCTAAAAGAGTCCATAGTTGATAGGATTGAAAAGTCTGTAATTCTGAACACCTGTTATTAAGCGAATTTGTTAAGGAGGTATTCATAAATTACGTAACACTTTTTTTTTGGAAATTTTAACCCTCCCAGTCCTCCATGTAAGACACTATTGCATAATTTAGTGCCATTTTGTCTGCTGGTCGTAAGAAATAGCTGATCCACCCCTTCCTTCTAAGAAGGATTACGTAATTTATGAACGGCTCCTTAAACGTTAGTACTTAAGCATATATTTTGTAATTAAGGCTTCCAAAATGTGTGATAAATTGTTCCTAAAAACCGAGTTCTAATAAATGATGGCATGATGCTGTGTCAAGACTCCTTTTTCCTTCACCTTGTCCCTTCAAAATCTGCCTTCTACTTGCTGTAATAAAACATCTAGAGGATTTTTCTTCAAGTAACTTGGCTACTGCATATAGACTGGCAGTTATGCATGAGATCCATTTAGGAATAGAACTAGCGCTACCTTGCTCGAGTACAGGATTCTTACTCTTGCTTACCTTTCAGGACCGGACGAAAAAGACACTAGTGGATGAAAGAGAAACAAGAATGGGAAGAGTGTTTTTATTGAATTACCTCAGCAAATGGTAGAGTTCTGCACAATGTGCGTAAATGTATTGTGTCCTTTCCTAAACTTACTTCGTGAAAAGAAGCAATAAATAATAGTGATAGTAATGGTAATAGATATGCTTTGTAATAATAATAGTAGTTGCTGCTTCGTCTCCAGATGGAGAATACAAGAAGCCTTCCTTTGATATGGGTGATATCGTTGAAATGATAACCAATGTGGAACGAAACTAGATAGGGCTGGATTTGTATTGTTGCGCTAATCGTGAACAGCATTTACTCGATCATAAGTAAATGGGTTACTAAACCTGTAATGTGTAGTTACTACCCACAATGGGTCTCTCAGTTATAGATGAGAGTTTGATGTACGGAAGCTAAAGACCATAAACCAAACCGAAAGAGTAACGACAACAAGGCAAAGTTTTAAATGGGCGGACCAACTTTGGAAGGACACCTTGTTTGCTAATATTCGAAGTTCTTCATCGATTTGAAGAATAACACTTATCGTTAAATATGTATACTGTTCAGCTTTCTCAAAATTATGTTTAAAAATTGTCTAAGAGTAATGTTTTTTAACCCTGTGCCTACTCAAATGACCATTACCATCTAAAATCGTCTTAGTGGACGCCTGGTGGAGACTATGTAAAACTGGTTTTGAAGCGCTAGAGTAGGCAGAAGTTAGAGTAGGCAGAGGGTTAAAATTGTCAAAAAGAAAACAGTGCTTCATCAAGCTGCAGATACTGGAAATTCTCTTAATTCGGCTAAATAGCCTGTTTAGAGTAATAAGCCTCTGAGAATCGGATTACCCGATCCCATCAGAACTCCAGACTCAGTCTTGACGAAGTATTGTCGTAGTCATCGATCCAGCGATACTTTTAGGTGGACCAGCTAAACGTTTTTTTTTCAGTGTTGGGTCAATAGCATAATAGAAGCGAGTCCTGTAACTCTAATTGCTACACTGAGAAAAATTTTTAGTTTATCCAAGTAAGAAAATTTTGTTTGTCCAACTGAAAAATTATAGTTCTATTTGGCGATAACTAAAGCGCCAATATCTATTTCAACTACAAAATCAGTCGTTTTGAATGCAAAGGAAACTTTGGTTTAAATCTCGGTTATAGTTATATTAACTTTGACTTAAGATTTGAAAATACAATGGCGTTGTATTTATTAGTTCAAATCTATTATGAAGGCCAGTATTAGTGTTTACATTTGGATTGTGATGTCTAAGCTTTGTCTTTAAATTTTCGTACAATACAAAGAGGCAAACAATAGATATATTAAAATAGTTTCCCTCTGTATTATTATTGAATAGAATATCAACAAATTTCTTAATTCATTAATTTATATTATATAAGATTTTCTAACTAAAGCAAAAAGAATAGGGCGCAAATAACAACAAAGTTTTAGGCGACATAACAGTCATGACCGACAGTTAAGACAATCAAGTTGATACTGATGATTCTGAAAACAAGTTGGAGAATGGAAAGGTACTCATGCGCAGTTGCTGTGTCTTAACTATTTTATAACATTTATTTCAACTTTATTTTATAGTTATCGCCAAAACGAACTATAAATACAAAAGTTCCACGAAAGATTCAAAAATAGTTAAGTCAACTGAGTTTTCATTTGATTTAACTATATTTTGGAGTTGGCACAACTGAATTTCTTGCAACTCTTCATCTATAGTTAATATAACATATTGAATTTTTTTCAGTGTAGCGAATTTCATTAAGGATGGGAATAAACGATTTATTGTAACTTTTTATATGAGAAATAAATGTTTGATTATGTTCTAAATTCCTGTTTCTATTCAATGTGTTTTAACCGCTTAGCTTTTAAAATAGCTTTTAAGAATAATAATTATGTTCATAGAGCCGAAAGTCATCTTGTTTCTGATCCGAAATATCGTTCCACTATGGAGTATGGATCTGTGATAAGATGTTTTTACCACAGTGACCATCTGTCCATACTCTTAGACTTGAGAGAGTTTAGAATCGATTTTTGAGATTTGCTGCATTACAGTTGCATATTGAGTTTTATACTTTTACATATTATTACTCAATCTTAAGATCACAATTAAAAGTACCAAAGTTGGAATCTAGATTTTTATACAACGATCTCTTATTCATTTTCAAAACGATTAATGATTTTATTAATTCTCTTTTTATGATGACTTGTATTAATTTTTTTGATCCTCAGAGATCACTGCGAACAGTCTTACCATTTTATGTATCTCTCCATAGAACGAATTTTGGCAAGAATTCAATATTTAACAGATTTTGTACTAGGGCGAATTACTATACAGTGATACTCTTGACTTCTTTAATTGTAGGCTTAACTTATTCTCATCTGTCCTCCTAAACAGTATTCTATATACGTCCAGTAATAATAACGGAAATAACAGTTTTTATAATCTTTAATAATAATGATGCGGCCAGATTTGTTGTTTATTATTGTTTCTATAAATAATTATCTAATGGGTATGTAATCCGTATATATGTACGAAATAAATAAATTACGCATAATATTATGCGCGAAAACATGTACTGATACTACATTTGAGTAAATTGCAATGCACCTAATCGATGTCTCAGTATTATGTATTTTCACAGAGAGATGGTTACGAAGTTTACCTTCAAGAAGTCCTCCACTGAACAAACCACAAGCTCTTGCAGCAATATCTTTGTAAAATGTAGAAAATATAACATCATGAGGACCAAAGCTAACTTGAGTGCTCCTTGAAATAAATAATGACCAAGAAGTATAGGAACCTCTTAGATATTCTCAGGGTTTGTAGGTCTCTGGACATTCGATAATTTATTGATGCAACATGACAATGGCTTGAATTGATTACCACACAAGCATTTGATTCTACGAACCATGAACTAGCCATTACGCTTCCCGAATATCTAATAGAGATGCATCCAAAGGGTGCTTTGAAAAACTTATCAACTTCTGAAATATGTTTGAAGTTATAACATCAAATAAATAGCAGATAATAAACATTGGCGTTTATAATAGAGAAGTTTTTTTCAAGAAGACTAAAATAGTAGTCTAAAAATACCACTTTCTAAATATAGACCAAGTTTCTACTGACAAAATTAACGAAGTCAATGTTGTCATAACAATGGACATTACCTTTCGCTGTGTGGCTTTACGTATGTAACCTCAAGGAAACAGATGATTGTAGTTATATTTACATTTCTACATTTCTCTTGCCTCTAACTAATGTATGCTTAAAAAATCTTTTTACTTCTTTCTGTGGTCAGTTTGAACCCCATAAGAGGTCATTAAACCGATCTACAGTTAACGTTGGACAAAATTTGATATTAAGGTTAGTAATTAAGGAACCACAGTTCCACTACATTCAAAAAAATGTCAACCTTGACAAAGATCAACTTTAATTTTTCAGAATTTTTTTATGTAATTAAGTGAAACGTATTGTGGTGAAGATATATAGATCGAAACACTTGCAAAGTTATGCTAACGTATCAAAATACTCAACTTGGGTGTTATCTGTATCCGAAATTTATATTAGGAGAGAGAGAGGAAAGTCTTGCATGTATGAGGCGACTACAGCTTGCTCAGTGATGAACAGTAGAGATCCCCTAATGTGATTTGTTTACCATTACGTAGTAGCTAATGTTGGGGCGCTTTTATCAAGTGGAAAACAGAGCTGCGGGTGAACTTAGTGTTCCATTTGACGCCAGCATTACAGAATATGGATTAGCATCGTTAACACCTTGCTGCTTAAATGCCACGGAACAGAAGCAGAGCATGCGCTTTTACTGCAGGAACCTGCATGTCAACAAATCTATACAATTCTACAATTTAGATATCATCTATAAACTGCCGATTTATAGGTCGAAATGTGTTCAGTGAAAGGCTGAGAAAATTAACCTGTAACCGAGTTGTACAAATAGCTCTCTTAAAGGATATATACGTATTTCAAGGTACATATAAGACACTTAAAAGAAAATAAACAATACTTGCCGTCACAATCGAACTAAGATGAGTGAGATGTGCAATGTACACAAACTTGTAATTGATAAAAATTATCATTTTTAAATGGCCCTGGAACTAAGTATGTGTTCACTCAACTTTTAATGATTAGTTAATTGGGTTAGCCATTTATGCCCTTAAAGTTTGATGGTTTCAAATCTAAAATTTGAGTTTTTAGGGCTTCTTGACAAAAGGCCGAAACCCTTATAACGAGACCTTGGTGTCTGTCTGTCCGTCCGTCGTTCACAGCTAATAGCTATGTGCATATTCAATATTGCTTTGAAGACTCTTGTTTACAACAGACCAAGACAGACCATGCAATTCTTGGTTTTTCCTGGCATCATTTTCAAGAAAAAAAAACTATTCCACATTAATGGCAATAATTTTTTTTCAATTGTGAAATAGTAATCTTTTTAAACATAACAAAATGCATATAAAACATATGAAGGTTTTACTCATAAGGTCTCATTCTCGGTTTTATCCATAAATTACGTCACGTTTTAGGGAGAAGGGAGGTTTTGGGGGAAATGCGACATCCTGCGATAATTTTTAATTTTGACCATGTAAAAAATGTGACAAATACGTTTCATCAAAACGTGTGACGTAATTTATGGACGAAGCCGCACGAGGAAAAATAGTTGAAGTCTTGCATTACGTGCATAAATGCATTTCCTTCTCTTCTAAACTTGTTTTAAAAAATATTTAAATAATAATAATAAATAAGCAAGTAACTATAATTAAAAATGCAAATACGTAAATGTATTTCTTTCTCTACTAAACTTATTATTTTATTTAGAAAAAAGAATGAAAAAAATAAAATTGTTATTACTGTTTTAAGAGAATTTTGATTCTTCGAAATCAATTTCGTCACAAATTATAATTTCTTTTAATCTTGTTTATAAATTGAAGTTTTAATAGCAATAAATTTATAGCAAGTATTATTTAAAGGTCAAGCTTTATACATTATGAGTTTTCCCCCTTTCAAGTGCAGTTCGTTAGTGACAATTTCACACTTCCTACCTCAATAAACAATAATCTATAAATATTAACAATTCTCAAGGTCACATTTTTGCAGTTGCATAAAAAATTTTCCTCTTTATTGATGACGGTTCTTGGTCTATTACTTTTGTCACACTCACTAAGCAATGTCGATAATTGTTGATGATTTTCATATTTATAGATTATAATCTAAAAATATTGAGCAATGAGTTTAATACTTCTCATTTTGGAAGACAATAGAATTAATTTGTTTAACTATTCAAAAATTAAAAATTAAACTTATAAATTTTTGGTAAAAAATAGTAAAATTAACATTCTTATTACAAATATATAGTTTATGAAAGGAGAATTAAATAAACAAAATTCTTTTTATTCTTCGAGTGATACTTAGATTAATAATAAGTATCACTTGTCATTCATTGACACTGTGTAATAAATATTATTTTTCTCGTTATTTAATAATGTATGTTTTATTGATCTAATTTAGTTTACCACTAAAGGTAAAATCAGTATTCTTATATTCTTAAAAGTCAAAGAAAATACAGGTGTGGGCAATAAAGTTTAATATTGCACCGCTGAGGTTAATAATCACTTTTAATGCTGTGTTATAACAGTTAAGTAACGTCTCGTGAGCCAGTTAGTATACGTAAATCTATGCGTGAAATCATCAAAACAAAGTATAAGAAGAAAGAAAACTTTTTCTTAACCTACTCTAATCCTTTATTACTTCATACTCTCTTGTTTTCTCCCTAACAATACACTTTATTTATTTATTTACATTTAAATTAATCTACTATTGAAAATAATTAGTTGTACCGTTAATTTTTATACGCCGACGCCGTTTTTAATATGCAAAACTGTAACTTTTCGAACCGTTAATTTGCACACATGTTCATAACAACGCCGTTATAATTGCCAATAAACGATGAATTTATTTCCACGACCACTTTCTCACCTGCTGGAAATTAACACTATTGTCATTATACGGTGTTTATTGTTTTTAGGAATGTGTTGTTATTCGTTTCGACAAATCTTATTTACCTTAAAAAGAATGATGTATAACAACATTTGAATCGAAGATTGTAAATTAGCTATAGGATAACGTTTGTCTATTCTAATTTATAAAAACAAGGAAAAGTTATCATGTTCTCTCTGTGCGTACACTGACACTTTATAGTCTTAAGATTAGTATTACTATTACTATAAAAGTCGTTGTTTCATTTTCTCTCGCAATTTTAATTTCAAACAACGTATTAATTATATTAATTAATTAATTTTGTTTCTAGAAACTGAAAGCGAACTGTTTCCTAGATAGTTCATGTAATAGGTACATGTATGGTTGCCTTCTGTTCGCGTGAGATGGTATTATAGTTATTGTTGTTAATTATTAGAAAGAGGAGAATGATGAAATGCGTTCGAAATAAAAGTTTCCCATTGTCACTCTTTTTATTTGATGAAGCAAGCCTATCGAGTTTTATTTCAATTCGCGAAACCGTTTCATTGTCATTGATGTTACGACAAAGAAGTGTCCGCCCCTCACCATACCGCTCTGACCTCTTTGTTTGTGAGCGTGCATTTGGACTCATCACCCTACACTACATGCGCATTATACAAACTTCTGCACCGCAAAGAGAAAGTACATGTGCTTGCTCGAATTATTCTTGTGAAACCCTCATTCACGTTGCAGACTGCGTCTCGATCTTCTTACGATTACTGCGTCTGACTTGTTCAAAAAACTTTGGTAAAAAACACATCTCTTTCACCCAATAGCATAGTTAAACAAACTTAATGGGAAATTTACGATTGGCGTATTTAACATGTTCAGAAAGTTGAAAAGACCATTTTATTTTTTAAAAAAAAATTTGTTCCGATTTGGCAAAACTTTGTATCACTATATTTGCACCAAGGACGTTTTTCCATTATTCGAGGAAATCTTGTTGAGGTCAGTTTGAATGTGTTGACAGTATTCTTTTCTGTAGACTCAGTCGGGTTTGTTTTCATGTCCAAATTGAATGCACTTGACAGATCTATTATGGTTTATTGTAATTGCTAAATTAGCCGGAGAACGCATAATGATGTGGATTATTATGCGAATGTAAATTCCAGTGTGGGTCATTGCGAGTTCAACGAAGCTGAAATTCTGTGTTTCCTGAAAATGAATATCCCTACGTTAATCCCGGAATCGTGCTCGAATCACCAATTACGTGGCTTTCACCAATTTTCAGGATCCTCACATTTCAAAAAAAATTATGTTAAAAACTGCAAACCTAAAACGAGCATATTTTAATTGAAGGCTCTTTTTCTCGTAATTTGTGGTTAAATTGGAAATAATAGTTCTAACTTTAATTTGTAGTTAACCTATGAGTTAAAAGTTGTAAATTACAGTTAAAAGATAATTAGTAAGCAACTTTTGTATTTTCACTTTCATTTCAAAATTATTGCTTCATTTGAAAATACTGCTATTAATTCTAATTTCCCAGAAGAATCCTTTTTATTTCAAAATCATTCGGTTCACAATTGAGAATTTAATAAAATAAATTTTGTAGAGAGTTTTCATGTATTTGCTTAAATTTGTTTAATGTTTATGGAGAAAAGTTCATGGCCTTTACTGAGATCAAAGTGAGTTATGTTAGTGCAAGTACATATACGAGAATAAGCCTTAATTATTCTGCCCTAATTGGATTGATGGCTGTAGTTCCAAATTCAAATAGCTAATGCGCTAATATGTTACATAACCGATATTAAGCCAAAATAAGTATATCAGCAAAGTGTCCCAGAAAAGATAAAGTGAAAATTGTAAAATATAAGCAAGTGGTTAAGTCAATACCCTAAAGTTCTTCCTTCAAGATTATGTGGAATTAATAGGTCTGCCGACCCACTATCAATTACTCTTGTTTTAGGGTCCTTGATACTATCTCTAGAATTACCTTCCGATTTTGCATTTAGGAAATTGTGACCTCTCTTAATCTAACAGATGCTACCCTTTCTGCGTCTCCACTCTCCGTTTGCTATGTCTCATTCAGGGCTTTATCCAACATCCTATATATAAAATCTCTGATCTCGAAATTCCGTAACGTTTATCCCATTAGGATTAATATAAATTAATTTTTCTATCCTAAATAGTATTTAGCACTAATGTTAAATGAAATGTAACAATGTTACAATTAAGATCAAAACAGCATTTGAAGTAGACCATCTTTAATAAGATAACTAATCTGTTCAATATTGTATTGAGATTTTTAATTTTTTGAGTTTCCAAAACTTTAAAAATTAGTTTCCTGGAAAAATTGTAAATACAAAAAGGTGGTTTTTTGACGCTCATTTTAACAATGGAGGTTTTAGACAGCCAACGCAACGCCAGAGTGAAGTTTTTAGGTGTATAAAGCGAAAGTAGTTTGTTTAGCTCGAAGGTACCGAATTAAAAAGAAGAAGAAAAAGAAGTGCTTCCGGTAAGCGATATTGATGATTTTATATATGAGTTTAAAAGTTTTCATGAGTTTTTTTTATGAGTTTACATGAGTTGATTATGAGTATTCATGAACTTATGTGTTTACATGAGATAAATTTGACATCATGCTGCGAAAATTAAAAGGTACTAAGAAAGAAGAAAATTATGAATTTAGAAAAACTCAGGAACAGAAATGCTGAAAGGCAACGTCAATACCGGTTACGTAAAAAAGAGTTAAATATAATATCAAATGTTTTACAAATATTACCCAATGTCGCAGGTTACACCGTCTACCTTAAGATACGCTTTTTCCCTATGTTGGCGTCTGCGCAGAAGTTAGTTGTCATAGCGAAAAACTAAGTTTTGTTTTAAAATTCAAGGTCAGATTTATTATCAAATAAAGAGTGCTTTATAACCAGAAGAAGAATAAGAGTTTGGTCAGATCTTTATTTATGATGCTAACGAAGCAGTTGATTATAGATCACATGAAAATAATTAACTGGATATTGAAGGCCTAACTGTCATTGAAATAACAGTGAAAAATTTTTAATACTCTCTCGAAATGATATAAGATGATGTTAAAGCTTATAAAGATGGAAGAAGAATTAGGTATGGAAAAAATGAAGTGATACCAGAATTACAATTGCTCTTTACATTAAAAAAGGGAATGGATCGTAATTGATTAAATTTTCAGAAGGCAAAGTTCATAAATCACGTAGCCCATTTTTTGGGGGGAAGTGACAGAATCTTATGTTACAATCTACAATAACAATCACTGCAAATAGTCAGTAGTTTGGACCCTAACGTGGATCCTTGGACCTATCCCAAAATTTATCTTTTCAGATTCAAAGGTTTCGAGACAAACATGATGAGGATTGATAAAAACAAGATATACTAGATCAGCTTATTTAAAGTATCTTATTATTCATTAAGTGGAAGGTTGTTTCAGCAATAGTTAGTGAATAATTATGTTCAAATGGAAAAGGATAGATAAATCAATCGACAATAAGAGCAGAATCTTATAAAGGTTTAATGGAGCATTTACACCGTCGAGCTAATGAAATGGATACTCATATTAGGAGATTGGTTGTATTGCATTCAACATTTATTGGTTCCCTAAGAAATATGACTCTATTAGGCGCATCCTTTTTTAGTTGTACGAAACAACACACTTTCCGGGATCTATTACACAGATAGTAGACAAATAAAAAACTATAATGTTTTCAACAGTATGTTGCCTTTCAAGTTGGTAATATGCAACAAGTGCCTAAGTATCAAGTTCCTGAAAGTGTGTTGTTTTCTGCAAAGCTCTGGAAGAGGTATAGCAAGAGGAGGTGCGAAAGCACACCTGAAAGGGTAGTGTCGCTTAGCCCTTTAACACCCCACTTTATCTTTATATGTATGTAACGTCCCACGGTGAAAGGTACTTTAGATATATTTGTCTATTCTTTCAGCGTGGAAAAATTATTTATTTTTTGCTGTTCTCGAAGCTAATTCCAGCTTTTGAAGATTCATCCTATTTTATCAATGCTAGTATTTCTTTGTAGAAAAATTTTAAAAGTCAGGTAGGGCATGGGCGTTAAATTGTTAGACTATTGAAGCTTTCTATCTCATTATTCCTAATACTGGAGCTCGTAAAGCCAACCTTGGGCCAAGTTGCTCCAGTTTTGAAAATTGATATTCGCATCAATGCTCTTTGCAGTAATGCTGTAACGACTTCGGCTAATGGAAGCTTGTCCTGAATCCACTTTGCCAAGGTGATGGTACACGGTTTTGGCCATTGCCTAGAGGTAAAGAAAGAGGCAAATGGAATTGTGTAATTCTACCATTAAATTACCACTTGTTACAGGTTTTAAAAATTTTAGGAACGCCATAGTTTAGTTTAAACAGTACTACACATAAAGAATTGTTGGGCTTCTTTGGTATGCGAGGGTTTGATGCGAAGTCGTAAGCCTTCTCCTTTCTACAGAAAATAATTTAATTTAGTTACATCCTAACCTAAAAAGAACTAATGTTGTGTTAATTTCAGACATGTAGCGCCTTTTCTGAGTCTTCTATTAGACTTATCATTAGCTAGCTAATTTTCGATATTTTTTGTGAGATGTCTATTTTAAATATTTTTATAATTTGTATTAAAAATGCAATTCATCGAATTGTGTAAAAGAAATGTATGAAAAAACTGAGGTGATGAAAAATCAAAATTTAACTGAGTTAATCTAAAATTGAACTATTGAAACGCTATCGACAATCGCAGGAAATATTTACTTGTTGTTAAATAGTAGGGACAACTCGCGTCAATGTTATTTTAGTATGAATAAATCAGGATTAATTTATGCTAAAATGCCATAAACACAATGTGTACCATCGTGTGCACAGCTACTAATTAGAGACCACAAAATATTTACTCGAGATCAGCTGCGAAGGACGCTCGAAATTCGTCGCCTAAATATTCAAAACGAGCTCGCAGGATTAATTAAAACCTTACAACAAACTGCAGTTTTTCATTCAGAATTATAACAATGCAGATACACACTTTCGCACTTAGGAATAATATATATATTTTTTCGCAGTACAATCTCTATTAAAAAAAACTTCTTTGAGCCCTGCAAAAATTTTAATTAAGTTCTTTCGCTAATTGTGCTCTAATTCTAAATTAGTAGAATTTCCAAAAAAAAGGAGAAGACAATTTTCTACAGAAAAATGAAATTTAGTGTCAATTTCATAATTACGATTTGGATTAATTTTGAAGGCAAATCTATAATTTGATTATCGTTTTGAGTTTATTAGAGTGTATTTTTGAATTATTGATGTAATTAAATTTCAATACTTCCCATTGTCGGTTAATATTTTGTGACAGTAGAAATGATGATAATATAATATAATAATAATAATAATAGTTTGTACATTGCTTTTTGTTAAAAGTCGTTAAATTTTTGGTAGCCGAAGGTTTTTCAAGATAACGATTTGATAACATCCTGCTTTTTATTACGTAAAAGAAGAAGCAGTAGTAGAGAAGAAACTACCGTAACATTGGTAATAACTTCGCTCCGGGAATTTTACAAGATGTTCAAATCACGACGCGTCAGCGGAATAAATGTTCCTCCTCTCACCTCTTCCCTTCTACTCCCCTTATTTCAGTCGGTTTTACATCGCGTGTTATCTGCCATAACCGCCATAATTCGCCAATGTACAAAGTCGCACTACCGTTAAAACGGAACAAGTCCCTAGAATAAAAGAATTACTAGTCTGTAACAGAACTGAAACTCAAAGCAGGATGTCGTAAAAGATGTTAAAAAACAAATAAAAGCAAAAAAGGCTAAAGGTTTAAAAAATTTGTTGTACATTTATAGTGAACGATATCTTTTTGACCTAAAATATTGTTTCGAAAAAGGCAAAAGAGAATGGAAATTATGCTTCAGTGAACAGTATTCCAAATGTCGACATTTATTTTTAATTTCATTACTTTACATTCTCATTATATTTTTATAAGCGATACCAACTGAAACGTAATTAACGTATTTTTAATTGTAAGGTACTCTGAGAAAGTGTGTGCAAAATTTTTGGTGCTTTTTGTTTTCAACTCTACACTGATCACCTGATCACTTAAAATTTTTAACTTGAATTAGGGGTCGCTTTTAGGGGGTTAACAGAATCCTCTCATAGGGTACATACAAAAGATACTAAAAAGGAAAATTTTTGGCAATTATTTGTGAAATACCGTTGAAAATAAATGAATGCAATATTGTATCTTATTTTACGAAAAGAGAAAAGTTGTTGTGATCCTTAAGCAAAGATGCCCCCTTGTTTTATGTTGTAGGGTACTTACTTTCCCGACCAGAATTTGCTGCCGAGGGATAATTTCTTCATTTATGATATTTACCCCTTCTGTGATAAACTTTCTCAATTTTCTAGATAGGTAGTCTGGAAGGCTAATTTCTCGTAATGGTTTGCGTCTCTAGCTCTAGATTAAAATAATTTCTCGCCCTACTGCTTTAATTACTAAATCTTTTAATGATAAAGATTAAAATTGACGTTATGCATGCAATAACATGTTAGGTGCTCGGATTGTGCACTCTCTTCCAAGGAAAATATCTGAGTTTCCAACACGTTATTGCATGTGTACCCTCAATTATTTTTTTATTAATTTTCTTTCAACGATAGAACATTCGATTCCGGTATTGCTATTGAAAAACACTCAGTTCAATTTATTGCAAATGAAGTCAGGAAGTTTCTCGAAAGTGTCATTATTGCGCAACTTGTAGATAGAAAGAATGTTAATGATTTGAAGAGATGATACATAATTGATTATCTTATTGATACTCATCGTTGATTGATGAATACGTTTAGAAAACCGAAACATTGTAATTTTCGGTTTTTTTTTTAATTCCCACAAATTTGTTAAATTAATGATTTATTATCTTGAACCGGGGACATGGAATTTAAAAAGAGTTTATCCGTTTGATAAGAGAATATGAAACTAGAAACATTTAGATTTTGTAATAGTCGTGATAAACTGCTATCACTATGCAGCAGTCTATTTGTCGGCAATTATAATCACAGCTGCTTCCTCTCAATCTGAACTCTCTTCCGTGTTCCTGAAAGAGATTTAATGCGCCAGGCTGCGCATACAAACTGAGGTCTATGGCATCATAAATTCTTAATAAAGTTTTGGTTTGATGCCGAGAAAGAAAAGAAACGGAGTTAGTGGGCCACGCAAACCATGCTGCTTTAATATTCACGCGACGTGGAGTACACCTGTACCCTTACTATATACAGTATACACACTATACAAGCATGCAGTACACATACGCCGCCTTGTAATTCCAGTAGCGTAGTGAGAAAATGGAAGGGGAAACAACATCATAGTCGCTTAAAAGGCGCTTTTAAAAACTCATTACAATATCAAACATCGACATTAAATTCACTATAAAAAAAGGCATATTTCATCAAATCATTTTCACGTGGCCGGACTCATATGTAAAATTGTTATTAAAATTAAAAATGCCATATCTTTTGTTGTTGCTATTTTTAGTTGTCATTTACTGCCTCAGCGGCGTCATCTATAATACTGTTTAAAAATATGGATAACTGAAAAAAATCCAATGCACAATATTTGTTTGATATTTTTGGCTCTTTAATGGTCTATGACTCAACTTTCTAACAACAACACCTATTTAAAAACTGTACCCCCCATATAAACAAAAAATTCAAATTGCCAAAATTGCATGGTCGTCATGGTAACGTAAGAGTAAGAAAAAGAGTTTTAGAGAACTCTCTAAATCTGAATTAGTAGTTTTCTACTATGAATTAGTTAAATTCATGGCTCATTTTTCTCTAATTCATTTAGTAGAAAACTACTAATTCTTAGTGGAAAACTACTAATTCTTAGTGGAAAACTACTAATTCTTAGTAGAAAACTACTAATTGAAATAGTGAAACTTTACTTTTAAAAAAAGTAGATTTTTTTTACTAATTTAATTAGTAGTTTTCTAATACAAAAATAGTAGTTTTCAACTAATTCTTAGTAGAAAACTACTAAGAATTAGTCAAATTCTTACTACAGGGATCACAGACTGTCCCCTATTCCCCTATTCTGAAGTTTTGTCCCTATTTGCCCTATTTTAAAGATTTGTCCCCTATTTTCCCTATTTCTAATTTTCAAATTTAAATATATAATTTATCAAAGTTATTTTTTACTTAATTCTGAATTTGTATCATTTAATAATCGCGCTGAGCTATTTGAGAGAGAGGGAGATTGACCACAGTTTATTTTTTTTTGTTTGCCATTTTTAAAAGACGGCGCGTAATTTAAAATCCTAATGAAAAGGCAGAGCTAGCCGCTTTTTAAAAGAAAATTATAAACAATGATTTAAGAATATATTTATTTTTAGATTTAGAATTATTAGCTTTGTTCATTTTAAACGCTTCTGTAATGTAGAGAACACAAAATTTTATTCAGATAATTTGACTGTGATATAATTGACTTTCTTGAAACTCGACAATAGTTACATATGCCGTCGAAATGCATTTTGAAAAAAAAACTATGTAACATATAGTGTGGGGAGGGGGGGAGTTAGCGTAAAACTACTTTGGTTTTTCAGATATTTGTTTTATTATCATTTATTTTCCACAATTTTTAATTAATTTAAACAATTTTTTCAATTTTCACTTATTCTCTCAAAATTTTATAACTATTTTTTAACTTTTTAAATTGATTCGTTATTCTCTTCATAATTATTCTCGACAGTTTTCAAGATTTTTTTCATTTGTCAATTATTTTCTTTAATATTTAATAGTTTTATCATTTTGTAATTTTTCTTTCGATTATCTATCTGTCTTCTTAAAAATGTAATTTAATTCTTTAATTTTGAATTATTTTTCAAAACTTTAAACAATGTTTTCAGTTTAAAATTATTTTTAAAAATTTTCTTTAATTCTCGACTTTTTTCAATAATTTTTTTCAATTATAAAAACTGTTTTAAATTTAAATTCAGTTGTTCAATTCTACAACTATTTTCTTCAATTCTCAAATGTTTTTTTGAATTTTAAATATTTCATTTTAATTTCATTTCCATTTTTTAAATATATTTAATGATTCTCGTCTTTTTTAAAATACTTTCTTCAATTTTTAATTACATTCTTTGAATTTGAATTTAATTTTTAACTTTTCAGGTTAATTCAATTTTCCATTTTTTTTCAGTCACAAAAATTGTTTCAAAAATTGAATTCAATGTTTAATTCTAAAACTATTTTCTTTAAATTTCAAATTCCATTTTTCAATTTTAAATTAATGTCTTAAATATTAAAAGATTCTCGCTTTTTTTCAATTATTTTCTTCTATATTCAATAATTATCGTTTTTTTCAATTACTTTTTTCAACTTTTAAGTTTATTCTTTAAATTTCAATTCCTTCTTGCAATGTTGAATTATTTTCTTAATTTTTAAATTTTTTTCCTCTTTTTTTAAATTATTTTGTTTAAATTTAATATTGTTTAATAATTTTTTGAATTATTTTTTCTAATTGTAAATTAATCTACTTTTCAACTAATTCTTTCAATTATTATTTATTTCCCTCAATTTTCAATTGGTTGCAAATTTTTTTTTAATTATTCTCTTAAAATTTTATAATTATTCTTTAATTTTTTTCAATAATTACTTTGTTCAATTTTGGATTAACCTGGCCATTGTTAGAGTTTTGTTTTCGATTTTAATTTATTTTTTCAAATTTCAATTCAATTATTAAATTTTCAGTTTATTTCAATTACTTTTGTCGATTTTTTATTCAGTTTTTCAATTCGCAATCATTTCCGATAGTTATTTCTATAATTTTCTTTTTTTTCAATTTTCTAGTTTAAATTTAATGTTTATTGTGTAATTTTATAAATTATTCTTCTTCAATTGTGTAATTATCTAAATATTTTTCGAGTTTTATTTTCAATTGTCAATTTTTTCGTTGTTTTTCAGTTACTTTAAAAAAAATTTAATTCTCCTAATTTTCATTATTTAAATTTCCAAAAATTTATAGTTTTGAATGAAAAATAACAATGCAAAGTTTCTCGCGCGCCATAGCGCACTTTAATGTTTCTAGTATACATAATATTTTAATGTTTATATGAATAACGCTATTTGTTTAAAAAATATTAATTTGACATTTTAATAAACACTAAATTTCCTTCTATTTAAAAAGTACAAACTATTAAGACCATATTTAACATCCTCAATTTTTCAATGGAAGTCGACATCATAGACTTTAAAGCGAAATTTGTGTCTTCTTTTTGTCCCCTATTTAAAAAAAAAAAATTCCCCTATTCCCCTTTTTTACCAGCAATAGGGGCTGTGATCCCTGTTACTATTTTAATAGTAGCTCACTTTTCGCTAATTCATTAGTAGAAAACCACTAATTCAGATTTAGAGAGAAGTAGAGTCGAAATTTGATGAGCATGGGGGTTAAAAATATGATGCAGAGTCGAAGTCTGAAGAGCAAAAAAATCCAAGGTAATTAAAGGGGTTGAAAATAATGGGGGGTTGAAATTGCGGTGGGAAGTAAAAATCTGATGATCAAATAATCAAAAGTCATTTTGGGGGTTAAAGGTATGATGTAAAGTAGAGATCTGATCAGCAAAAAAATCCAAAGTCATTTTGGGAGCTAAAAATGTGGTAGAGAGTCATATGTAAAGAAATATAATACAAAGTCAATATGGGGTTTGAAAATGGGATAAAAATTTAAGGACCAAAAAATGCAATTTTCTTTTGTTGGTAGGAAATGTGGTTTAGAGTGTATTTTTTTTTGTAGTTATTCTTACAAAGTGTCGATTTTTGAATTGTAGATTTACTTGTCATGTTGGAACTGAAATAAAAGCAATTTTTGTTATTTAATTGTTTTAAAGCTGTTTGTTGTTACAGCTGAATATAGTGACAATATTAGAGGGGGTTATTTTTAGAAATTAAAGTGTACTTGTCTGTATTCATTCCAGTTTTAACTTTTTCTTGTCCAAACTTAGTTTTTCATTAACTTTTGTCGATTTTGGCAAATTTGAATTTTTGTTTGAATGAAGGTTTCTGTTTGTATGGTCAGATATAATTTGCTCGCCAAGAGGGTAAATTATATCAATAGACTGGTCCACTCTACTCACGCCAGAAGTGAAAAAAACGAATACAGAAAGGGTTAGGGTACCATAAAAAGTAGAAAATAATTTTTGGAAGACATACCGGGGGTATGGGGTACCATAAAGAGTAGAAAATAATTTCTGAAACAAATACCGGGGGGTCGGGGTGCCATAAAAAGTAAAACGTGTTGTTAAATAAACTACCTATTAAAAATATTTAAAGTTTATCGAGAAAGCTTCCTTGAGTGGAGGTGGAAGAGTCCAGAGGTGAGATTTTTCCTCTTGGCAAGCAAATTACAATTTCCCGTTTTTATATCGAGGTTGTTTTTCAAAAGTTGATTCTTTGACCATTAGAGAGCAAAAAAATAGCAAAAGAAATATTATACATTGGATATCCAATTTTAAGCAGTTTTGCAGATGCTGAGTCAGCAATGAGCTAGCACGGTTAAATTATCTCGGAAACTAATTGGACAAAAAAATTATTCTTGACGGCTAAAAGTAGCAAAAAAATATGTCACAAATTATTTTTTATTTTTCATAGGTGACGTCGCTGCGTCTGATCACGTATTATTTTCTTCATAAATATAGAATAAATTAAGAAAATTTAAAAACATGTTTACCAAATACTGCTTTTCTTTATTTACAGTTTTAAATTGTTTTTTTACAATAAAAAAGATGTATAATCAGTGTTTAAAAGTAAAATTGTGTTTTTGGAAATAAAATAACAATTTTATGACTTTATTACATTGTCCTGTCTAGATTGGAAATTTAAGAGAGATTTCTCATGTTGAGTATTTTGTCATTTATTTTCTGAATTTCGAGTTAAGTTCACTTGGCAATATTCAGGCAATTATCTGGTTTGCTTATTAGGGCTTCTGCTGGAGTAGATTCCCAAGACGCTTCTTGGATGAAGTTAGCCAAGGGTTAAACTGATCTTCTTAAAGTTTCAGAGGTAATTTAAGACTTATTTTTTTGTTTGCCAACTCTTGAGAACCAATTGCAATCAACTTTTCTGTTACTTAATGTAGGAAGTTTATTCTGAATTTCTTTAATTCTACTGCACAAAATCTGGGGATTTCTTTAAACTATTGTCAGATTTTTATTGAACAACTAAATACACTAAGGAGAAAATAACTATTTATCGAAACCAATCAACCATTCAAAAGCAACAATCTTCTTTGAGAATAATAAGAGACATAAAAACGATAGAAATGTCAATCTTCTTAAAATTGGGATAATAAAAAGATAATAATTATCCGGATTGAAATATTAGGGTCAAAAAATTGTCTAAAACAAGAGTGCATTTTTGTTAATTGAATTGACCTTGCCAAATCCAAATTAACCTAATCTATTATTATTATTTCTTAAATCTATTATTCACAGAAAATGTGCAAAGTTTAAAGATTGATGTACAGTACCTCATAGAAACACAATAGAAGCTCGTTCAGTCTTTGTTTTGCGAATAGAACTTTTAATTAATGCTAAATTAATTTTACTTGAGTTAACGATTCAATTAGTACTCTGGAGTGTGATAAGCATCTGACTGGATGGTAATTATTCGTAACGATGTGGACTCTAGTGTGTTGATAACAGTTTTACCAACTTTTCCCAGTGGATTAATTCATAGCTATTATTTTAACATTTAGTAGGTCATAGTTTTCTTCATATCACTAATTTACTATTCCAATTTTGAAAATTGAATTCAGCGTGCAAATTCACGTAATGGTGTTTTATAAATTTTATCTAATTGCTGCTTTTTGTATCGGTAACATTATCAATTTGTTTCTTCTTGTTATGCAATAATTTCCAACAGCTTTAGTGTTGAGGAAAGCAATTAAAGGTGCTTCTTGTTAAATAAATTGATCCACTTAGGATATTCATGCTTCCACCTCTTTGAATCCACAACTTTACAATTTGAAAGCTTCTTATTTCTGCAAGCGACAACCCCTACCTTTGCCTTCTTAACCCCGCATTTTGAATTAGTGGTTCGAGAACTCTGCGGTGAGCACTGAATTACAACTTTCCCAAGTCCCACAACTTCCTTCCGACTGTACGGATTAGTATAAAATTAAATTCGAGAAACATAAATTCCGTGGTTAAAGACATTTCGGAACAAGTGTTTTAAACTTAGATAATTAGACACTAGTGCAACTTTACTACCTTAAACTTTTATTTCATTCTAAAAGCGTACCAATCTACTTTTATCATTAACAATTAGTCACACCTTTTTACTCTTCCTACTACCACACAATTTTTAAATTTATTATAAATCATTTCTAACTTGTAAAATTCTTTTTGTTTTAGGTAAGCTTTCGAGGATCTAAATTGTCACCAGTCACTTACGAAAGGTATTGGTAATTTAAAGTCATTTTTCCTTCAATGGTTTTCTACCTCATTGTCAAACTATTAGAAAAACAAATCTCTCTCACAAGTGGTGTTTTTGTCACTCGTTTTCTTAATTTTCAACACCCGATTAAGCGATTGTCCCATTTATCAAAATCGACTCTAAGAACAAAAGAATTTTTCCAACCGAGTTTTTCGAGAGCTTCAATTCCAGGAGCAAAAGGCTAAAAGAGAAAAAGAGAGGAGAGAGGGAAACATGCCCGGAGCATTAACGAGGAAAGTCTTTCGAGCGAACGGTTAAGTAAGAGCGAATTTATAGCCCCTTGAAACTGGGCGCGAAGTACTTGGCGTCGAAAAAAGAAATCAATTCCAGAAGCTGGATACATACCACCGCACCGCCCCACTGATTTTTTACTCTTTATTCTCAAGGACAATTTACCTGTAAAATTTTTATTGTCGAGCTTTATGGCTTCTAGATTTCAACAAATTAAACGGTACTTGTTTTTCTTTCAATATTGATCAGAAAATTTGTCTAGAAAATATTGTTGTTGTTTTTACATCATATATTTGAGAATTTAGGGGGCATTTTGGGGTTGAGAATAAAAATAAAAAAAATCTCAAGTACAGTGATTCCTATTCTTTATTACGTCATTTACGGAAAACCCATCGTAAAAAGAGTCCTGAATGCTAGGTACGATAAACAGTGGAGTTATATTTATGTCAATGGTGAATGGGCGTGTCTGTGTCAATGGTAGGGACATGTTGGGCGTGACTGTCTAGACGATAGATATTTGCTGATAACATCTGCATTTTCGGTTGAGTCACTAAGTCGAGCTTTCAACCAAGATTTGATCTCTCTACTTTTTTCTATTCTTTCATAAAAGTTCTGCTGCCAACCGAAGCATACACTGACAAAAAAATTACCCTTCAAACATTTTTAGAATACCCTTAATAATATGTTTTACAAGTTCAAAGATCAAGAGATTTTAGTTAGTCTTTGTTAACTTTTTATTAAATTAACTTTATTGTTGGTCTTCGATGAAGTACTATAGCCTTCAAAGTTGTTACTCTTGAAGAAACATTTTTACTTTATCATAAGGGGTAATTTAAAACTTTCTTTTGATTGCCTTTATAATCTATGGTGCAAAATCACTGCTGTGGTCCAAATTCCTAAAAAAATTGAAGATCTAATTTTTCCAACCGAAAAGAAGAATATATGTGACGCTCAACGAGAGAAGGGACCTAAACTCAAGAGCGAGCTCAAGAGTAAATAAGGTCTCTTCTCTCCTGGAGCGTCACATATGGATTATAAATGTTGAAAAAAAAATGATAAACTATCGCTTTGGGTAAAAAATGCGAACAATTTGAAATATTTATTTCAATAAAATCTATAAATTTTGTCTAAAATATTTTATGAGATTAGCACAAAAAAGTCAATTTTTATGGGTGTATTATCATTTTCATCGTGATAATCAAATTTTCGCCAATTGTCACTATTACTTTCGTGATGAGTGCATCAAAATACATAAGAATACCAAATTTCATAAAAATCGGTTAAGAACGTTTTTGGAACTTTATACGGGGCAAGTTGACTTAATAAATTTTCTTCTGGAATTTCTCAAGAACTAAGAGAGATATCGAAAAAGCTCGTAGGACACAAAATGTGTATATGATAATTGTACTTACAACTTTTGTAAAGAACCAATTTTATATTTTTTATATAAAAAACCAAGAAAATCATATTTTTCTTAGTCACCAGCTTTTAATCATCAGCAAGTCAGAAAAATTAGAGAGGTTGCAAAAGCAAATTGCAAAATTATTATGTCCATAATTTTTTGCTATTTTCTTGCTATCTTTATCCGCAAAAATATTTTTTGGCTATTTTGTTGCTCTCCAACTGTATATAGATCATTATTTCAACCTTTATCAAACTTTGCAACCCCTGTATATTCAAAATTTTTTGAATCAACTCTATTCGAGGTTAGCGTATTTATTTCACATCATTATTTGTTTAAAAGGTATTTTAAAAAATGTTTTCTTTAAAAACAATACATTATTAAACAAAAAGAACCCCCAAATAATAATCAAAAATCAAATGTTTGACTCTAATTGTTATAAACTATCAACCCCTGTAAAAAAAAAATTTACCCCCTTAGTTTTTCACCTCCATTACCTCCTAATAATTTAGTATTTTTATCGTTCAATTTTAATACAAATACTTAATGCAAAAGTAAGTTCTAATTTTTTTTTACTCAACAGATGAAAACTTTAAATTGCATTTTCAACCCCCTGGATAAATTTTAATTTTTCTTGCAATCTTTTTAACAGTTTTGAATTACAGTTTACCGCAATTTCTAAAAAATTAATAATTTGTAAAGAATAAATAATTATTAACAATGATTTTTGTGGTTAATTTTACTGAATCATTTTTTTAGTTTTAAATATAGAAAATAGTTAAGTCAGAAAAAATTATAGCTCACTAGGTTTATTTGGATAATAGCTATAAATTAACAATAATACATTGTTTAAACAAATGAAAAATCCTAAAGAAACTATTAATTTGTAATTTAAAAAAATTATAATTTTTTTTTGTGTTTATGGGGGTTATTTAAAACCCTATAAAAAGTAGTTAATATTAATAAATTATGGAATATTGTTTTTAAGGACTTTTCAAGATGTGATTCGCTGCATTTGTAGCAAATTTACGAAAAAGTGCGTTTTCCCATGTAAAATCAGTGGGAAATATCACCCCTAAATATTGTCCGATTTAAAAAAAATATGGGTATTTTTTTCAAATTTGAAACTTTGGGGGGTAGGAGCAAAACATTTCAAAACTTTTTTTTAACTGTACATTGTTGAACCACCCTACTGCACTATTAAATCAAATTTTAGAGTCAAAAATTGGATTCTTGATTTTTTGGGGGTTGTTTTTGTTTTTGTGTTTGTGTTCTCTAAACTTTTTTATATTGCCCCTTCATAGGGTCAATCTTCAAAAAATTATTTTTCCAATTTTTCTCGAAGAAGATGAGAAATACGATAAAATGTCTTTAACAAAAGTTGTAGGCCTATATAATATACACATTTTATGGTGTATAAACTTTTTTCATATCTCTATTAGTTTTCGAGTAATTTAAGATTAAAGTTGGGTAAATTAATTTCGACCGAATAGAGTTCCGAAAGCGCCCCCCAACTGATTTGAATGAAATTTTGTATGCCTATGTATTTTTTCGTGCTGCTTACAAAAATGATAATAAAAATTGGCTCAAAGTTGAATTCCATGGTAAAAATCATTTAAAAACCGATAAATCTGATAATGTAAAGATTGATGGCATTTTTTATGATTGTATAAAATCCGAACTGGAAAGTGTTTCGGCTGACTTGTTTGCACGTCAACCGGGTCCTATTTTCCTAAAAACTACTAGAGCAAAAAAATAGCAAAAATTTATGGGCATAATGATTTTGTAATTTTTTTTGTGACCCAGCTAACTTTTCTGACCTTTCATCAGCGCACCGAAATACATAAATATAAGCGAAGATTAAAAAAAACTTCTCGGAGATACACCGTTTTCGTAACTTTATCCTATAACTTTGTCCCAAACTTAATTAAAATTCCAAAATCATCAGAGATTTTTTGCTCCCAACAGTCAACATTACGAAAGAGTGAAGAACTTTTTTAGCATCGTCAGCGATCGAATTGAGGGCGGGTCTTTCCCTGATTTATGATAGTTGAGCTTCGTAACGCCCAGAACTGTCGTAAACTTTGCCGTAACACATGTGGGTTTTGCCGGAAACGTATTAAACGACCGGCAAGCCGCGGAGTATGTTCCTCGTAATCTTAATACGACCTTCGGGGACAAATTAGCGTAACTATATTTGTCAGGCTACCGTTTCTTTGTACCTTATAGTAATAAGATTTTAGCTCATTCGTCTTAGTCACGTGACAGGACAGGTGAGGGATATCTTTCTCCGTGATTACAATCGGCTTCCGGAACAAAAGGAAAAATGGCCGTCGATATACACTTGAATTGATCGGCCTATAGCACAAGCTTTCAATGTAGTTGTATCCACAATCTTGTGCTCACACTATGCTCCATACAGCAAAAAGTGTCAAGTTCTTTGCGTGGTCATTCTGATCAAGGTGAACCGGAAATCCCTAATCAGGAAATGTTTCACCCAAGGTTTTTATTTGGTGACTTTTCCATTCTTCTTTTACTTTTACAAGTATCGATTATTCCGATCTTGATTTATATTGTTCTTCAAGTTCTTATATTATCGCACGTTTATCTCGTTAAAACATCTCCAAAGTTGACCTTGGTTATCTCAAATCTCTTTGTGAAAAACCCTCCAACCTTTTATCTCAATAATCATCTTGCTGGTTGATAATTTTATATATTTTATGAATGATTTTTCAATTTGCTAAAAATACAATTTTACTCATTATTAGTTTTGTATCATGAAATACTCAACACGAATTTTCCGCTTGCGACCTAGAAAAATGGAATCAACTTGTTAATAAGAGGATCGGAAATTTTCATTAATTTTGTCAGTTTTTTAATATTATCAGGTTTACGATCCGATGGTAATTTCATAATTTTTAATAACACGCGAATTAACGATTTTATGAAAATATTACAAAATGCAATAATTACTGTGTTTTTGTAAAGTTCAGATTTTAAAGACTTACACGTGCGACTTGAAACACTTATTTTTAATACCGGTCTAATTGTCTTGAACTCGTGACCCACGAACCCATTTTCCTTAAAGTGACCTCGATCTAGAAATTACTAAGGATCATTAAGTTAAAATACACTTTGATTATCTCGGTCATAAGAAAATTGTCTTTTGTTGTGACAACTAGAACTTTCGTTGCATCCGTTCAGAGTTTTTTTTTCTCGCAGGATACTCGCATTTGCATATAATTATACATAACAGTTTACACTATTCTGGGGTAATTTTTGCCATTAACAGAATAACTGTCAATACTGTTGTAATTACAACAATAAACAATAGCAAAAAGTTCATTACTTGATTAATTGTTCATTATACTGTTTTTCAAAGTGTGTGGTAGATGTTGAAGATACTAAATAAAACGATATTGAGACTAAAGTGATAATAATGTAACTGAAATTTCAAACTCTTATCAATGTTTTGGTATTTTTAACCCATATATCTATAGATGTCCTATATCTCTGATTCAGAACAAGGTTATAACAAAGAACTCCGGAACTTTGTGCTAATGAAATTCGAATGCATTCCTCTAGAAATACCATCTATATGACAATTAATGAGCTGCAATATTGTCATTCTGATGCGCTAATTAACTTTGGAATATATATATAGAAGATATAACTGATCAGGGTCAGTGTACTTTTTTTTTATCACAATGTACAAACTGCTTTCTGCATTGTATGTTTTATTTCCACCTGTCACAATAGTATATGCATCGAAATGTTTGATTACAACGTATTTTTAGATCTTTTGCAGTTCCGAGAACGATACACCTCCGATTTTTAAAACTTTGTTTACTTACGTATTTTGGTCCGCTGATAAGTAATATGATAGTAAAAATTGTCGAAAAGATCATCTTCTTGGGAAAGACCCATCAAGAAGTGTATTTTTTAACTTTTTTGGAAGAACATACGAGATAGGTAAAATCATATTTTATAAAAGTTGTAGGCCTAATTAATATACACATTTCATGTTCTATAATTTTTTTGATGCATCTATTAGTTTTCGAGTAATTTCAGATTAAAGTTTGCTAAGTCAACTTGCCCAGTATAAAGTTCCAGAAAAGCCCGTAACCGATTTTAATTAATCTTGGTATACTTATGTTCTTTGTTGAGCTGATTACGAAAATAATAGTGATAATTTCCGTAAATTTAATCATCACGATGAAAATTATAAGAAACCCATAAAAATACAGTTTTTTGCATTAATCCCATAAAATATTCAATATTTACAATATTTTTTTGTTTAATAGTATAAAGTCCGAACTAGGCCGCGTCATCTTCATGGGGACAATCTTCAAAAAATGATTTTGGCTGGAGACTACGTTTCTTTTCTTTCTTGATATTATTTCCCAGACGTAAAACAAATAAATTTGAATGATTTTTCCAAGTTTTCTCGACGAAAATGAAGGATAAGAAAAAATGTCTTTGACAAAAGTTGTAGGCCTAAATAATATACACATTTATGTCATATAAACTTTTTTGATAACTATATTAGTTTTCGAGTAATTTAAGATTAAAGTTGGGTAAATTAATTTTGACCGAATAGAGTTTCGAAAGCGACCCCAAACCGATTTGAATGAAATTTGGTATGTTTATGTATTTTATCGCGCTGATTACGTAAATGATGATAAAAATTGGTTTAAAGTTAAATTCCATGGTAAAAATAATTTAAAAAGACATAAATCTAATAATGTAAAGATTGGCCGCTTTTTTTATGATTCGCAGTTTTTTGCGATTGTTTCAAAAACTAATCACTTTGGGTAAAAGATGTACACTAGATTAAATGTGTATTTTAATAAGATGTATAATTTTGTCCAAAATATTTTTGACAATGTAAAGTATTTTTTAATATAATCTCTAAAAATCTCAATTTCTAGAGGGTTTTTCTTGGTTTTCGTAATGATGATCAAAGTTGCGCAAATTTCTATAATCATTTTCGTAATCAGCGCGACAAAATACATAATCTTACCAAATTTCGTTTAAATCGGTTGGGAGGCGTTTTCAGAATTTTATTCGGTCGAAATTAATTTACGTAACTTTAATCTGAAATTACTCGAAAACTAATAGAGGTATCAAAAAAGTTTATAGGACATAAAAAGTGTATATTACTTAGGCCTACAAATTTTGTCAAAGACATTTTTTCTTATCTCTCATATTCTTTGAGAAAAATTGGAAAAATCGTGTTTTGAACATTATCCCCATGAAGATTACCTGGTTGCCAATTTTTAATAGCATACTCGTTATCAGCCCACCAAAATTTATAAATAATTTATTTTTAACGATAGGTTGATCAAAAGAAGAGGGTGATATTTTAAAAATAAGTCATTACATCAATCAGAAGCCATTTATTCTTAAATGAGATATTGTGTTTTTTTCAATTGTCCAAGAAAGTCCCCATGTGCTCATAAAAATAATGGCATTCTCTCAATCAATGTTGAGGGGTGCGAGTCGCTGTTGGTTATAGTTTAATCAAATAACACAAAAGTAGACTGCAAGCGTTGATTTACTGTTGGTTCGTGTTGTAAAATCGATTTTCAATGATTTGAGGGTGATTCGGGGGAATTTGGTGGGACAAGAAAAAAAAAGAATTTATTATTCCACAGGGGTAAAATTGTCAATAAGTGGATTCGGGTGCGTTCAATCTCGTGGCAGAAGTGCAATACCATCTCGTATACCTTTGGATATAAATCCGACTCTCTCAAATTGTCAACATCTGATAGCGGCTTCGGGCTGCTGACACAAGGGAAGCAATCAATAAACAGGAATGCACGGTACGTTTTCGATTTTGGTCGTGTCTAAAACCTTCCACTCACGCCCTAAGGATAAACATCCAGATATAGTCCCTCTCTCACATGCAATTTGCATAAGTATTTTACGTGAAAAATCGTACCTCTTTTCCTCTTATATTGCGTTTCTCTCTCTCTCTCTCTTCAGGGTCGGCGGCAACAAATTTTTTACAGTAGGGAGTTGCTACTTGTTTTTAGAAACAGGGGGGAGGGATAAAAAATATCTTCAATTTCTAATTATAACTTTCACTTTTTAGCAATTTTACTTCCTTTTCTACTCTAAATCTAAACTAGCTAAAAATTATGTCCATTTTCTCAAAAAAAATTTGCTTCCCAAAGGAAGCAGTGCGATTTCAATTGAGTCATATCAAGGTTTTCTTTTTTTTTTCATGCTCAGAAAAATATAAGGAATATTTCTGTTTAAGGGTAATTTTTTATAATTTTAATATTAAAAAAGTTATTAAATAAAAATTATATAACTTTTAAGCAGCAAGACAAAATTCAATGACCATGATGCTAAAACGAACTTACCTGTGTTTTTTTCAAAATTCCAAAAGAAATGAAGTTGACAGTTACTTTCTAGATATTTAATTTTAATAAATTATAAATCTAAACATTGGAGATTTCTGTTAGTAAACAAATCAATATGGTTGCGCGCGCATTGCCATCTGAGAGGAATGAATTCATGGTTATACTTTTAGAATCTTGAAAAGAACACAAGTAAGTTCGTTTTCGCATTTAGGTCATTGAATTTTGTCTTGCTGATTAAAAATTATATAGTTTTTATTTAATAATTTTTGTAATATTAAAATTATAAAAAAATACCCTCAGATAGAAATGTTCCTTATATTTTTCTGAGCATTTAAAAAAAAACCTTGATACGAGTGATAGAACAAAAGATATTGATATTTCAAATTTTTTTTAAAAAAACTATTTTTTTCGATAAAAAAAGGTGTTTAAAAAATTTGATTGGGTACTCTCTAAATTTCTTAGAGTGAAACCTCACTCTTAAAGAGTGAGATTTCACTCCAGGCAAGAGTGAAAATTGAGCCACTCCATATGGAGTGAATGTTCACTCATTGAAAGAGCGAATTTATTCACTCTATAGATAGAGTGACGAGTTCACTCTAATTAGAGTGAATTTTTCAGCTGATTTAAAATGGCGGCTCATTCCTCTTAGATCAAATTTCCCACTCCAATTTTAGATTGGGTAAATTAAAGCTTTTGGAAATTTGCATAACATAACTTTAAAGGAATAATATCTTATTTTTGAAAAATAAAAATAATAAATAAAAATAAATATTGAATCTCTTGAATAACTTTCTGTCAGTACTGTGGTATTTTCGTATTTATTTAGTCTCAAGGATATTTGTTATTTATATTATTTTATAACATTTTATTATATTATATTTACAAATAAAACATACAACTTAATACTAACGCTAAACTTATATAATTAAAATATTTGACGCTGAGGGGTCTCGAACGTGCGACCCCCAGGCCTAAAGCCCAACGCTCTAACCACTATGCTATACGCTCGTTGGTACAAAACTTACGAACTGCCGTTATAAGTTATACGTGCTTACGTTCACTCAAAACAGAGTGAAAGTTTCACTCTAAGTCTTGGAGTGAATATTCACTCCAACCACTGGAGTGAATTTCTGCACTCTTTCCATTAGAGTGAGCGATTTCACTCTTTTAGAGTGAACTTTCACTCTATCTGGAGTGAATGTACATCTCACTCCTAAATTAGAGTGAAATATTAGTAGATATACAGTGGGGTATCTGGATAAACTAGTGTGTGTCCGTGTGAGCTATGTATGTGTGTGTCTGTGTGAGAGCCAATCAGAAGCGACCTTTACAACGAAATGGACCAATCAGGAGCCAGGATTTTGATGACGTCATAGTGTATGCCTCGTTTTAAACTAGGTATGTAACGCGATGCCTAATTAGAGCCCCATCAGGTAGGTGAGGTAAGGAATTTAACCTTGAAAGGGGGGGGGGGCAATTGCACAATTCTGCGAAATTTGAATCACCGATTTTGCATACGCGTGTTTGACCTTCCAGAACCCTCTAAGCACGTGCGTGTGACCTTGGTGGGTGACATTTACACGTGTAATTTGAATATTTGGAGGGCGGGGTAACCTTCAGAAAGGAAGTGGGGGTAAGGAATTTAACCTTGAAAGAAGGGGGTTTGTCTCGGAGTAAAGTACATAACCTAGAATAAGGGTGGGGAGTACATAAGAATACATCGCACATTTCTGTGAAATTTAATTTACATACGTGTGTATGTGTGCCTATGTGACCCCACAGAAGCTTCTAGAACATTCAAGGGGGCTCATTTAACCTTGAAAAAAAAGAGGGGGGGGGGGGGATTACATGAAAAATATACCGCGTAATTCTGCGAAATTTGAATCACCGATTTTACATACGCGTGTGTGACCTTCCAGAACCCTCTAAAAAATTTCGATTTTAGGTGGTGGGGGTTACTTTTTTTGCACGTGTGACCCCTGCAGAACCCTCCAGAAGCTTCTAGAACATTCGATTTCAGTGGAGATGGTGGGGGTATTTTTCATTTATTTGATGCGCAATTTAACCTTTGAGAAACTTCTAGAACTTTTTTATGGGTAGTCAGAGAGGTGGGGGGGATTATTTCAAACGCACTTTGTTCTATTCTGCGTACAATTTTTTTGGTAACCTTCGAGAACTTTCGTGAACAAATTGGAGGGGTGGGGGGGGGGGGGTAATATTAGAGTTGACATTTTAAAATTTTTTAATACATCTTAGAACATGAGTTTATATGCAGTGTAATATACTTTCAAGAAATTAAGAAATTTGCATGACATTTGACGTATTTTAATGGTTTTTACAATTTTTGAAAAATGTTTAAAATTTTGAATTTTTTGATTTTGAAAAATCTTATTGAATAGCTTTCATAAAAGTAGACTGCCCTTAGGAACCCTGTAAATTTTGTCAGATTTTGCGTATCTCTCACCGTTCTCGAGATATTTTGAAAAAAGACTTTTGGAGGGGTGGGGGGTAGCATTAGAGTTGATATTTTCAAATTTTTTAACACATCTTAGAACATGAGTTCATATGTAGTGTAATATACTTTCAAGAAAGTAAGAAATTTGCATGATATTTGACGTGTTTTAATAGTTTTTACAATTTTTGAAAATTTTGAAAATTTTTGAATTTTTTGATTTTGAAAAATCCTATTGAATAGCTTTCATAAAAGTCGACTGCCCTTAGGAACCCTGTAAATTTTGTCAGATTTTGCGTATCTCTCACCGTTCTCGAGATATTTTGAAAAAAGACGTTTGGAGGGGTAGGGGTAGTATTAGAGTTGATATTTTTAAATTTTTTAACACATCTTAGAACATGAGTTTATATGTAGTGTAATATACTTTCAAGAAATTAAGAAATTTGCATGACATTTGACGTGTTTTAATGGTTTTTACAATTTTTGAAAATTTTGAAAATTTTTTAATTTTTTGATTTTGAAAAATCTTATTGTATAGCTTTCATAAAAGTAGACTGCCCTTAAGAACTTCGTAAATTTCGTTAGATTTTGCGTATCTCTCACCGTTCTCGAGATATTTTGAAAAAAGACTTTTGGAGGGGTGGGGGTAGCATTAGAGTTGATATTTTCAAATTTTTTAACACATCTTAGAACATGAGTTCATATGTAGTGTAATATACTTTCAAGAAAGTAAGAAATTTGCATGACATTTGACGTGTTTTAATGGTTTTTACAATTTTTGAAAATTTTTGAATTTTTTGATTTTGAAAAATCTTATTGAATAGCTTTCATAAAAGTAGACTGCCCTTAGGAACCCAGTAAATTTAGTCAGATTTTGCGTATCTCTCACCGTTTTCGAGATATTTTGGGAAAAGACTTTACAAAGGTGAGGCTCATTTAACCTTCAAATTTACGTGAAAAATATATTGCACAATTGTGCAAAATTTGAATCATTGGTAAATTTAACATATGTGTACGTGTCTGTGTGACCCCTCTAAACCCTTTATAGTGTTGGGGATAGATATTGAGCAATGCAAGTGTTAAGACCATTTTTGCATTGGTGGGAGTATATGACGTTATCAAGGGTAATAAGACAGATATTGCAGCATATTGCACAATCCAAGTGATGGGAAAAAGTGTATTGGTGGGAGTATTCTTTAATGGTGGGTGGTATTTCTTAGTGGTAAGGGGTTGCTGTTGTGGGGGTGATAAGACACATCAGAGATCTTCTTTACCGATAGTTTAGTCTACACATGAACCAAAGTGATAAAAGAGTGGGGTTTATCTCAGACTCAAATTACATGTGAAATTGTCAACCTTGTGACGTCACCAAGATATTGCAGCATATTGCACAATCCAAATGGTGGGTAGTTTGTCTCAGTTGGTGGTGGTTGCAGAGGAGGGGGGTATTTTATGTGTGATTTAGTAAAACTCGTATTGAAACGTGAAATTTAATGCAGTAGTGAGGGAAAATTGACATTGGACAAGGTTATTTGAAAAAGTAGACAAGGTAATAGTGAAAGATATTGAATCATATTACACAATCAGGAGGATTGGATTAGGGGTAAAGGGTGGTGTTTGCGATATTTGTTACTCAGAAGATAGTTTTAAAGAAAATTTTGTACCAGTACTTAAAAAGTCGTTTGAAGAGGAACATTCTCATAATTGATAAAAGGTTTAATATAAATAGTTATAAAAATAAAAAATTTAGTGCTAAGGATATTACGAGTAATATTGTAAGGTAAGTGATGAAAGAAGTACATTTTATTTTTAAAGAGTGGTTTAATCATAATTAAATTTATTTGTAAAAAATATAAATTTAGTTTAATGTATGTAAAAATGGTTAAAAAAAGATCTAAATCTCTCAGTTGGCACTGAGAAATTTTTGTACCAGTCCAAAAATGCATTGAATCAAGTACAAATTATGCTTAATAACCGTTCCTTCGATAAAATATTATAAATTCAAGAATTTGAGGTTATGTTAAACTCAAGAATTTGAGGTTATGTTAATCTGTTATGCGCATGTCCGATAGAGACTAGAGTTTATGTCAAATATCCTTTTCCTTTTCAATTGAAATATTCTTACAACAAGCATAAGTTACAAGATATATTGGTAAGTTTTGGAAACTATTTTGTTAATAATAATAGGAAAATTAATAATAATAATAATAATTCCAATTTTTATATATAAATGTAAATTATAATAAGAGTAATAACAATTTTAAAAATAATTTTTTAAGAAATGATGTTTATAATAATTTTTTTATTAACATTTAATTTGATTAATAAACTGTTTTGTATGTTTCAGAATTTGGAGAATTATCATAAAATACCACTAGTATTCTATGTTCCAATTTTATGGGTAGATTGCAACACAGATGAAAAGTTGAGCAAGTTTTTAGTAGTAGCTGCTGCATGTATAAAACATAATTTTTTTGGAAAAAAGAGTCATCAACCAGTTGTTTTAAGACATCACAATATTTTTGTAGAAGTTATACAGATAGAAGTTGGAGATTTTTATTGTAGAATAAGAACAGATTTGAAAGATTTTTTATAATACAGTTTGTAGCAATGAGATTGACGGATACAATGAACAAGATAACGTAGATGAAACAATAGTAGAAATTGTAGTGAATGAGGAAAGAGAAGAGGAAGAGTTTGTTTTGAACATTGAGGAAGAAAAAAAATTTTCAATGGAATTAATAGTAGGAATTGAAAACTATGAAGAGCAAGATGTATTAAAAGAGAGTAAGAATGAACAAATTGTAAATTATGAGAGTGACGAAGATTTGATAGAGGTACAGGAGCGTGAGAGACAACAAGATATAAAAAAGAAGATTAAGTCTTTAGCTCCATGGCTGAGTTTTGGATTGTGTGAGATGGAGCAATGCATAAAGAATGGAGAGGTACAAATTATCAGTAAAGGAGCGATATTTTTTATCTTATAAAACACCTACCTTTCTCTTAAAAAACCCTACCTTTTTCTTTTTACATGAATAAATATAAATGAGTTTTTAAATATGTGAACTGTTAGATGTGGATTAGTTCATTTTATATAAGGTGCAGTTTATGTATTTAAATATTTGAGATTAAATAGTGAAACAAACTAAAAAGTAAGAAAAATTATTAATTCTTATTTCTGATTTTACACAAATTGTTATTACTTTTTTAATTCTTTATTCGTTTAGTGGAAGATTATATTATTGGAGAAAGGCTTTCAGCCCTTCTTAGTTTACCAACACCACCAAGAGAAATACAATTAGAACATAGATGGAATAGAGATGATGCCAGCGAAAACATTGTACTGACAGTAAGTTTAAATGTTTGTTTAATGTAAAAATATTTTTTGTTTCATAAGTTTATTGTAAGTAATTGAAAACCGTTAAAAATAAGCAAAAATATAAAGAAAATAATTAGAAAATGACAAAAATACTTGAATGATGACAAGAGTAATTAAAATTTGAAGAAAATAAGCAAAAATAATTGAATATCGCTGAAAATAAGCAAAAATAGTTTAAAGTAATTGTAAGTAGTTGAAAAATAGTCAAAAGTAATTGAAATCAGTTAAAAATAATAAATAGTAATTGAAAACAATTAAAATGAATTGAATATCATTGAAAATAAGCAAAAATATTTGAATATGATTGAAAAATAATTGGAAATAGATGAAAATAAGTGAAAATTATTAAAAGAAATTGAAAAACGTTAAAAATATGCAAAAATATGAAGAAAATAATTATAAAATGACAAAAATACTTGAACGATGACAAAAGTAATTAAAATTTCAAGAAAATAAACAAAAATAATTGAATATCGCTGAAAATAAGCAAAAATAGTTTAAAGTAATTGTAAGTAGTTGAAAAATAGTCAAAAGTAATTGAAATCAGTTAAAAATAATAAATAGTAATTGAAAACAATTAAAATGAATTGAATATCATTGAGAATAAGCAAAAATATTTGAATATGATTGAAAAATAATTGGAAATAGATTAAAATAAGTAAAAATTATTAAAAGTAAATAAAAACCTTTAAAAATAAGCAAAAATATGAAGAAAATAATTATAAAATGACAAAAATACTTGAACGATGACAAAAGTAATTAAAATTTCAAGAAAATAAACAAAAATAATTGAATATCGCTGAAAATAAGCAAAAATAGTTTAAAGTAATTGTAAGTAGTTGAAAAATAGTCAAAAGTAATTGAAATCAGTTAAAAATAATAAATAGTAATTGAAAACAATTAAAATTAGTTGAATATCATTGAAAATAAGCAAAAATATTTGAACATAATTGAAAAATAATTGAAAATAGATGAAAATAAGTGAAAATTATTAAAAGAAATTGAAAAACGTTAAAAATATGCAAAAATATGAAGAAAATAATTATAAAATGACAAAAATACTTGAACGATGACAAAAGTAATTAAAATTTCAAGAAAATAAACAAAAATAATTGAATATCGCTGAAAATAAGCAAAAATAGTTTAAAGTAATTGTAAGTAGTTGAAAAATAGTCAAAAGTAATTGAAATCAGTTAAAAATAATAAATAGTAATTGAAAACAATTAAAATGAATTGAATATCATTGAAAATAAGCAAAAATATTTGAATATGATTGAAAAATAATTGGAAATAGATTAAAATAAGTAAAAATTATTAAAAGTAAATAAAAACCTTTAAAAATAAGCAAAAATATGAAAGAAATAATTAGAAAATGACAAAAATGCTTAAATAATGACAAGAGTAATTAAAATTTCAAGAAAATAAGCAAAAATAATTGGAAATAATTGAAAATAATTGAATATCATTGAAAATAAACAAAAATATTTGAATATAATTGAAAATAGATGAAAATAAGGAAAAATATTTAAAAGTAATTGAAATCAGTTAAAAATAAGCAAAAATATGAAGGAAATTATTCGAAAATGATAAAAATACTTGAGTGATGGCAAAAGTAATTAAATTTTGAAGAAAATAACTTTATTTCTGTACAAATTATATCAAAAAATATCTGAAAATGTCTGGATCTGGAGATTATGGGTTTTACAGTACAACTCGAGATATGGTACATAAGATGTAACACCCAAAGAAAACTGACTTAATTATATAGAACTTAAAAATTTTGATAAATAACTTAAAATATTAGACTTGAACATTAACCAACCTAAGACTTAAATCATAAAATTTAAAAAAAATAAGACTTAATACCTCAATTACAGGGCTTAAGAATTAAAAAACAAAAGACATAAGACTTATATCAGACAACTTAACACATACAACATAATATTTAATGCATAATGCTTAAAGCAATAAGACTTGAATAGAACTCAACCTAATACTTGAACTAAAAAAGAACTAAAAACCGATGACTCAAAACATGAAAGGCAGAGTATAAAAATCCAACATGTGATAGAAGAGTTAAGACATGCAACTCAAGATATGAGATAAAATACTCAAACCATAAACCCTTAAGACATAAGATTACTAACATAAAACTCAACAATAAAACTTAAAACATAAGACACAATATATGACAAACAAGAAAAAAAAAGACTCAATACATAGAATCTAAAAATATTATCAAATTTTTAGAAATATAAGACTTGAAAAGCATTTCACCTAAGGTTAAAAAAAAGGACTTAAGATTCAATAGATCAAACTCAAAGCTTAAAAATCAAAGCACATTAGACTTATTCAACTTGAAATGGGGATTCCTTGAAAATCTTGGGAACTTTTAAGAAATCCCTAAGCATTCCTGAAAATTCGTAGAAAGCTCCTAATTAGGTATGCCTTATAAATTACTGGGAGTTCTTGAAAAATTTCTAGGAATTTTTGGAAAATCTTTAGTGATTTAGTATCAAACCAGGAATAATGCAAAACAATCTATCGAAATTTGGGTGAAAGTTAGAGACTCGCGAAACATTTATTTCTTAAATATTATTATTAGGTTGAGTTCTATTCAAGTCTTATTGCTTTAAGCATTATGCATTAAATATTATGTTGTATGTGTTAAGTTGTCTGATATAAGTCTTATGTCTTTTGTTTTTTAATTCTTAAGCCCTGTAATTGAGGTATTAAGTCTTATTTTTTTTTTAAATTTTATGATTTAAGTCTTAGGTTGGTTAATTCTTTTTTACAAACTTTTCTACATGTTCAACTGTACAAGTATCATTTTCTTTGTGCACTAATCGTGCAGTTAATTGAAGTTGAATAAGTCTAATGTGCTTTGATTTTTAAGCTTTGAGTTTGATCTATTGAATCTTAAGTCCTTTTTTTTAACCTTAGGTGAAATGCTTTTCAAGTCTTATATTTCTAAAAATTTGATAATATTTTTAGATTCTATGTATTGAGTCTTTTTTTTTCTTGTTTGTCATATATTGTGTCTTATGTTTTAAGTTTTATTGTTGAGTTTTATGTTAGTAATCTTATGTCTTAAGGGTTTATGGTTTGAGTATTTTATCTCATATCTTGAGTTGCATGTCTTAACTCTTCTATCACATGTTGGATTTTTATACTCTGCCTTTCATGTTTTGAGTCATCGGTTTTTAGTTCTTTTTTAGTTCAAGTATTAGGTTGAGTTCTATTCAAGTCTTATTGCTTTAAGCATTATGCATTAAATATTATGTTGTATGTGTTAAGTTGTCTGATATAAGTCTTATGTCTTTTGTTTTTTAATTCTTAAGCCCTGTAATTGAGGTATTAAGTCTTATTTTTTTTTAAATTTTATGATTTAAGTCTTAGGTTGGTTAATGTTCAAGTCTAATATTTTAAGTTATTTATCAAAATTTTTAAGTTCTATATAATTAAGTCAGTTTTCTTTGGGTGTTACATCTTATGTACCATATCTCGAGTTGTACTGTAAAACCCATAATCTCCAGATCCAGACATTTTCAGATATTTTTTGATATAATTTGTACAGAAATAAAGTTATTTTCTTCAAAATTTAATTACTTTTGCCATCACTCAAGTATTTTTATCATTTTCGAATAATTTCCTTCATATTTTTGCTTATTTTTAACTGATTTCAATTACTTTTAAATATTTTTCCTTATTTTCATCTATTTTCAATTATATTCAAATATTTTTGTTTATTTTCAATGATATTCAATTATTTTCAATTATTTCCAATTATTTTTGCTTATTTTCTTGAAATTTTAATTACTCTTGTCATTATTTAAGCATTTTTGTCATTTTCTAATTATTTCTTTCATATTTTTGCTTATTTTTAAAGGTTTTTATTTACTTTTAATAATTTTTACTTATTTTAATCTATTTCCAATTATTTTTCAATCATATTCAAATATTTTTGCTTATTTTCAATGATATTCAATTCATTTTAATTGTTTTCAATTACTATTTATTATTTTTAACTGATTTCAATTACTTTTGACTATTTTTCAACTACTTACAATTACTTTAAACTATTTTTGCTTATTTTCAGCGATATTCAATTATTTTTGTTTATTTTCTTGAAATTTTAATTACTTTTGTCATCGTTCAAGTATTTTTGTCATTTTATAATTATTTTCTTCATATTTTTGCATATTTTTAACGTTTTTCAATTTCTTTTAATAATTTTCACTTATTTTCATCTATTTCCAATTATTTTTCAATCATATTCAAATATTTTTGCTTATTTTCAATGATATTCAACTAATTTTAATTGTTTTCAATTACTATTTATTATTTTTAACTGATTTCAATTACTTTTGACTATTTTTCAACTACTTACAATTACTTTAAACTATTTTTGCTTATTTTCAGCGATATTCAATTATTTTTGTTTATTTTCTTGAAATTTTAATTACTTTTGTCATCGTTCAAGTATTTTTGTCATTTTATAATTATTTTCTTCATATTTTTGCATATTTTTAACGTTTTTCAATTTCTTTTAATAATTTTTACTTATTTTCATCTATTTTCAATTATTTTTCAATTATGTTCAAATATTTTTGCTTATTCTCAATGATATTCAATTCATTTTAATTGTTTTCAATTACTATTTATTATTTTTAACTGATTTCAATTACTTTTGACTATTTTTCAACTACTTACAATTACTTTAAACTATTTTTGCTTATTTTCAGCGATATTCAATTATTTTTGTTTATTTTCTTGAAATTTTAATTACTTTTGTCATCGTTCAAGTATTTTTGTCATTTTATAATTATTTTCTTCATATTTTTGCTTATTTTTAAAGGTTTTTATTTACTTTTAATAATTTTTACTTATTTTAATCTATTTCCAATTATTTTTCAATCATATTCAAATATTTTTGCTTATTTTCAATGATATTCAATTCATTTTAATTGTTTTCAATTACTATTTATTATTTTTAACTGATTTCAATTACTTTTGACTATTTTTCAACTACTTACAATTACTTTAAACTATTTTTGCTTATTTTCAGCGATATTCAATTATTTTTGTTTATTTTCTTGAAATTTTAATTACTTTTGTCATCGTTCAAGTATTTTTGTCATTTTATAATTATTTTCTTCATATTTTTGCATATTTTTAACGTTTTTCAATTTCTTTTAATAATTTTCACTTATTTTCATCTATTTCCAATTATTTTTCAATCATATTCAAATATTTTTGCTTATTCTCAATGATATTCAATTCATTTTAATTGTTTTCAATTACTATTTATTATTTTTAACTGATTTCAATTACTTTTGACTATTTTTCAACTACTTACAATTACTTTAAACTATTTTTGCTTATTTTCAGCGATATTCAATTATTTTTGTTTATTTTCTTGAAATTTTAATTACTTTTGTCATCGTTCAAGTATTTTTGTCATTTTATAATTATTTTCTTCATATTTTTGCTTATTTTTAAAGGTTTTTATTTACTTTTAATAATTTTTACTTATTTTAATCTATTTCCAATTATTTTTCAATCATATTCAAATATTTTTGCTTATTTTCAATGATATTCAATTCATTTTAATTGTTTTCAATTACTATTTATTATTTTTAACTGATTTCAATTACTTTTGACTATTTTTCAACTACTTACAATTACTTTAAACTATTTTTGCTTATTTTCAGCGATATTCAATTATTTTTGCTTATTTTCTTCAAATTTTAATTACTCTTGTCATCATTCAAGTATTTTTGTCATTTTCTAATTATTTTCTTTATATTTTTGCTTATTTTTAACGGTTTTCAATTACTTACAATAAACTTATGAAACAAAAAATATTTTTACATTAAACAAACATTTAAACTTACTGTCAGTACAATGTTTTCGCTGGCATCATCTCTATTCCATCCATGTTCTAATTGTATTTCTCTTGGTGGTGTTGGTAAACTAAGAAGGGCTGAAAGCCTTTCTCCAATAATATAATCTTCCACTAAACGAATAAAGAATTAAAAAAGTAATAACAATTTGTGTAAAATCAGAAATAAGAATTAATAATTTTTCTTACTTTTTAGTTTGTTTCACTATTTAATCTCAAATATTTAAATACATAAACTGCACCTTATATAAAATGAACTAATCCACATCTAACAGTTCACATATTTAAAAACTCATTTATATTTATTCATGTAAAAAGAAAAAGGTAGGGTTTTTTAAGAGAAAGGTAGGTGTTTTATAAGATAAAAAATATCGCTCCTTTACTGATAATTTGTACCTCTCCATTCTTTATGCATTGCTCCATCTCACACAATCCAAAACTCAGCCATGGAGCTAAAGACTTAATCTTCTTTTTTATATCTTGTTGTCTCTCACGCTCCTGTACCTCTATCAAATCTTCGTCACTCTCATAATTTACAATTTGTTCATTCTTACTCTCTTTTAATACATCTTGCTCTTCATAGTTTTCAATTCCTACTATTAATTCCATTGAAAATTTTTTTTCTTCCTCAATGTTCAAAACAAACTCTTCCTCTTCTCTTTCCTCATTCACTACAATTTCTACTATTGTTTCATCTACGTTATCTTGTTCATTGTATCCGTCAATCTCATTGCTACAAACTGTATTATAAAAAATCTTTCAAATCTGTTCTTATTCTACAATAAAAATCTCCAACTTCTATCTGTATAACTTCTACAAAAATATTGTGATGTCTTAAAACAACTGGTTGATGACTCTTTTTTCCAAAAAAATTATGTTTTATACATGCAGCAGCTACTACTAAAAACTTGCTCAACTTTTCATCTGTGTTGCAATCTACCCATAAAATTGGAACATAGAATACTAGTGGTATTTTATGATAATTCTCCAAATTCTGAAACATACAAAACAGTTTATTAATCAAATTAAATGTTAATAAAAAAATTATTATAAACATCATTTCTTAAAAAATTATTTTTAAAATTGTTATTACTCTTATTATAATTTACATTTATATATAAAAATTGGAATTATTATTATTATTATTAATTTTCCTATTATTATTAACAAAATAGTTTCCAAAACTTACCAATATATCTTGTAACTTATGCTTGTTGTAAGAATATTTCAATTGAAAAGGAAAAGGATATTTGACATAAACTCTAGTCTCCATCGGACATGCGCATAACAGATTAACATAACCTCAAATTCTTGAGTTTAACATAACCTCAAATTCTTGAATTTATAATATTTTATCGAAGGAACGGTTATTAAGCATAATTTGTACTTGATTCAATGCATTTTTGGACTGGTACAAAAATTTCTCAGTGCCAACTGAGAGATTTAGATCTTTTTTTAACCATTTTTACATACATTAAACTAAATTTATATTTTTTACAAATAAATTTAATTATGATTAAACCACTCTTTAAAAATAAAATGTACTTCTTTCATCACTTACCTTACAATATTACTCGTAATATCCTTAGCACTAAATTTTTTATTTTTATAACTATTTATATTAAACCTTTTATCAATTATGAGAATGTTCCTCTTCAAACGACTTTTTAAGTACTGGTACAAAATTTTCTTTAAAACTATCTTCTGAGTAACAAATATCGCAAACACCACCCTTTACCCCTAATCCAATCCTCCTGATTGTGTAATATGATTCAATATCTTTCACTATTACCTTGTCTACTTTTTCAAATAACCTTGTTCAATGTCAATTTTCCCTCACTACTGCATTAAATTTCACGTTTCAATACGAGTTTTACTAAATCACACATAAAATACCCCCCTCCTCTGCAACCACCACCAACTGAGACAAACTACCCACCATTTGGATTGTGCAATATGCTGCAATATCTTGGTGACGTCACAAGGTTGACAATTTCACATGTAATTTGAGTCTGAGATAAACCCCACTCTTTTATCACTTTGGTTCATGTGTAGACTAAACTATCGGTAAAGAAGATCTCTGATGTGTCTTATCACCCCCACAACAGCAACCCCTTACCACTAAGAAATACCACCCACCATTAAAGAATACTCCCACCAATACACTTTTTCCCATCACTTGGATTGTGCAATATGCTGCAATATCTGTCTTATTACCCTTGATAACGTCATATACTCCCACCAATGCAAAAATGGTCTTAACACTTGCATTGCTCAATATCTATCCCCAACACTATAAAGGGTTTAGAGGGGTCACACAGACACGTACACATATGTTAAATTTACCAATGATTCAAATTTTGCACAATTGTGCAATATATTTTTCACGTAAATTTGAAGGTTAAATGAGCCTCACCTTTGTAAAGTCTTTTCCCAAAATATCTCGAAAACGGTGAGAGATACGCAAAATCTGACTAAATTTACTGGGTTCCTAAGGGCAGTCTACTTTTATGAAAGCTATTCAATAAGATTTTTCAAAATCAAAAAATTCAAAAATTTTCAAAAATTGTAAAAACCATTAAAACACGTCAAATGTCATGCAAATTTCTTACTTTCTTGAAAGTATATTACACTACATATGAACTCATGTTCTAAGATGTGTTAAAAAATTTGAAAATATCAACTCTAATGCTACCCCCACCCCTCCAAAAGTCTTTTTTCAAAATATCTCGAGAACGGTGAGAGATACGCAAAATCTAACGAAATTTACGAGGTTCTTAAGGGCAGTCTACTTTTATGAAAGCTATACAATAAGATTTTTCAAAATCAAAAAATTAAAAAATTTTCAAAATTTTCAAAAATTGTAAAAACCATTAAAACACGTCAAATGTCATGCAAATTTCTTAATTTCTTGAAAGTATATTACACTACATATAAACTCATGTTCTAAGATGTGTTAAAAAATTTAAAAATATCAACTCTAATACTACCCCTACCCCTCCAAACGTCTTTTTTCAAAATATCTCGAGAACGGTGAGAGATACGCAAAATCTGACAAAATTTACAGGGTTCCTAAGGGCAGTCGACTTTTATGAAAGCTATTCAATAGGATTTTTCAAAATCAAAAAATTCAAAAATTTTCAAAATTTTCAAAAATTGTAAAAACTATTAAAACACGTCAAATATCATGCAAATTTCTTACTTTCTTGAAAGTATATTACACTACATATGAACTCATGTTCTAAGATGTGTTAAAAAATTTGAAAATATCAACTCTAATGCTACCCCCACCCCTCCAAAAGTCTTTTTTCAAAATATCTCGAGAACGGTGAGAGATACGCAAAATCTGACAAAATTTACAGGGTTCCTAAGGGCAGTCTACTTTTATGAAAGCTATTCAATAAGATTTTTCAAAATCAAAAAATTCAAAATTTTAAACATTTTTCAAAAATTGTAAAAACCATTAAAATACGTCAAATGTCATGCAAATTTCTTAATTTCTTGAAAGTATATTACACTGCATATAAACTCATGTTCTAAGATGTATTAAAAAATTTTAAAATGTCAACTCTAATATTACCCCCCCCCCCCACCCCTCCAATTTGTTCACGAAAGTTCTCGAAGGTTACCAAAAAAATTGTACGCAGAATAGAACAAAGTGCGTTTGAAATAATCCCCCCCACCTCTCTGACTACCCATAAAAAAGTTCTAGAAGTTTCTCAAAGGTTAAATTGCGCATCAAATAAATGAAAAATACCCCCACCATCTCCACTGAAATCGAATGTTCTAGAAGCTTCTGGAGGGTTCTGCAGGGGTCACACGTGCAAAAAAAGTAACCCCCACCACCTAAAATCGAAATTTTTTAGAGGGTTCTGGAAGGTCACACACGCGTATGTAAAATCGGTGATTCAAATTTCGCAGAATTACGCGGTATATTTTTCATGTAATCCCCCCCCCCCTCTTTTTTTTCAAGGTTAAATGAGCCCCCTTGAATGTTCTAGAAGCTTCTGTGGGGTCACATAGGCACACATACACACGTATGTAAATTAAATTTCACAGAAATGTGCGATGTATTCTTATGTACTCCCCACCCTTATTCTAGGTTATGTACTTTACTCCGAGACAAACCCCCTTCTTTCAAGGTTAAATTCCTTACCCCCACTTCCTTTCTGAAGGTTACCCCGCCCTCCAAATATTCAAATTACACGTGTAAATGTCACCCACCAAGGTCACACGCACGTGCTTAGAGGGTTCTGGAAGGTCAAACATGCGTATGCAAAATCGGTGATTCAAATTTCGCAGAATTGTGCAATTGCCCCCCCCCCCCTTTCAAGGTTAAATTCCTTACCTCACCTACCTGATGGGGCTCTAATTAGGCATCGCGTTACATACCTAGTTTAAAACGAGGCATACACTATGACGTCATCAAAATCCTGGCTCCTGATTGGTCCATTTCGTTGTAAAGGTCGCTTCTGATTGGCTCTCACACAGACACACACATACATAGCTCACACGGACACACACTAGTTTATCCAGATACCCCACTGTATATCTACTAATATTCACTCTAAGAAATTTAGAGAGTATTTTCAAAAATCCCTGTGTCCAAATTTAGATATTTATGAGTTTAATAATCCATCCAAATTTTATTAAAATTCTTTGAAGCGTCATCGAGATATCCAGGCGACAAAAAAGTTACACAGACACACACATATATATATATATTCATACATCTGAACATTTGCTTAAGAATGAAAATTTACGCTATTTAGATAAAAATGAGTCGATTTGGACTATTTTTGGAAAATCGGAAATCTTAACGATCACAAAGCTTCCTCTGAGGAAGCATTATTTTTTTACTTATGTTAGTAACTAAAAAATTTTTTTAGTTACACCTGTTTGTTTTTCCAAGGTTTTTTCAGTTTCTAGTATTTTTTCTTTATTTCTTAGTTATATTTTATCACCTGCTTGTTTTTTAAACTTTTTATTAAATTTGTTCGTTTTTCAGTTATTTTTTTGATTTTTAATTTTTTTTTTTTTACTTTCTAGTAATTCAATTTCAATTTTCCGTTGCTCTTTTTGAGCCTCTTATAACTTTCGTTTATAATTTTGTTGGATAATTTTTTAAAATTGACAGAATACTTTTTATTTTGAATCCTAGTTACTTATTCAATTTACTATATAGTTATTTTCGTCACTTTCTAGTTATTTAGTTATTTTCTCGTAATATGATATCACACTTAATTTATCACTTCCATTATATATATATTTTTTTAAATTAATAATGAAATTAGTTGTGCAACTTAAAATTTTAAGAGTATTTTTTACTGTCTAGTAATTTTTCTTCACTCTCTAATTATCATTATTTATTATTTAGATGATTGTAACCTTTTTTTTATTTTTTAACACCGAAATATTAGTTATCTCTCCAATTACTTTCTAATTATTCTGACCTTACATTTGTACATTATTTATTTTGTAGTTACATTTAATGGTTTCTTTAGCCCAAATTTTAGGTTTCTACATTGTCATTTCAAATGAGAAGGTATTCAATTTGTGCGATTTTGAGCTTTTCGTAATTTCCACATTTCCCAAAGTTTTAAAACCTTCTGAGCCAGTATCATTTTGACACATGACTTAATTTTAGATTGTTATATTGTACAGAATGGAAATGTTATTTTGTACAACTGTTAAATGATATTTTGTACAATTTTGAATAATGAATTTGTTATTTTGTACAATTTTTTAAAAAAGCTAAAATATTGTACTCCCAATGTTTTATTGCTTTTTTAAAAAATTGTACAAAATAACAAATTCATTTTTCAAAACTGTACAAAATAACATTTAACAGTTGTACAAAATAACATTTCCATTCTGTACAATATAACAATCTAAAATTAAGTCATGTGTCAAAATGATACTGGCTCATTTTTTCGTGTATTAGTTACTTTTTTAATTTATTTTTTTACTTCCCAGTAATTTTGTTAATTGTTTCTCAACTTCCAAGTAATTTCTTTCTCTTTCCAATTGTTTTTCTGTTTATGCGAGTTCTATTTTAATTTTAATAAGGTTGTCCCCAAGAGTCGAGTTGCGGTCTTTTTCTTTGGTTTTTATTGTTTCTATCGTTGAACATCATTATTGTTTTCTCACTCTTTTTCTCTATTTCACTCGCACTCAAGATATCCAGCTTTTTTGCTCACAAAGAAACTTGTCTCTTTTGCTCTCTTGTATCATTCTTTTTCACTCGCATTACATCTATCTCTTTCAATTTGCTGACATCTCTTTCACTTTCATGATATCTATCTATCTCTCTCATTCTCATTGCATGCCTCAGTGTCGCTATATATGTACAAAATATATATGTCTTTCTCTCTGTCGCTTCCCCTTCTCTATTTTCTGTCTTTGCGGATCGATACTTTGGAGAGTGGCACTACTGCAAAGTTGGTAGCACATTTCGCCCACGTCTCACTTTTAAGCTCGTGAAATAGCGCCCTGACATCCTTCTCCATTGATCAGCTCCCTTCGAGACGTGACTGCTATGCAGCTTTCTCAGTATCTGTAGGTCGAGGTTGGACCTCAAGATGGAGAGTTGAACGATATGAGGGCGAAATCATCCGGAAAATCCAGGACAGAACCACTTTCTGACTTGGACCCATTTTTCACTCAATAAAGCTATCCTTGTTTTTGTCGGAGGAGTCTCGGATGGGATTTGTTGCTTGTTGGTGCACTGCTTAACGTGATTTATCGTTGTCAACTGCATAACCAGGGAAGAAAAGTTTGAGCTTCTAAAAAATGATGTAGCACACCCCGTTTATGGTTTTACCCTGAAAATGGAAATTTGTGTACCTTGAGGAATTTCAAAATTTGTTTATGCAGGATTTTCTACCATATGATCATAATTCAAGGGGCTTAACATATGACAATTCGAAATGAATTATTCTAATTTTTTTTATGTAGATTCTTAGTTGGTGTATTACTTTGGCTTTAGGGATCACTGCAAGAAATACAAAAACTTGTTTGTTTTTTTTACATACAGTCAGACGTTTCGGTCTTCATCAGTCAACGGTTTTTTATTAACTGTACAAAAGATTATTTTCTTTGTAGGGGCTTGTAGTGTATAAAAAGTTTGTAAGTCTCAAAGAAGAAGAATTATAAAAGTAGAATGTATGTTTTTTAGAACTAAACTATTACTGTAAAAGTTACTATTAAAGTAGGTTTCAAATAATGCAATAATCTGAACAGTATGAGAAGATGAATTAAATATATGTTTCTTAGTTGTTTAAGACTTTATGTTTTGTACTAATTAGAAGTTACAAATATGATTATCAACTATGTTTTGGTTTGAAAATATTGAATGAGAAGTGTCCATTATTATTATTCCATTGTTATACCGTTACAAATTAGTTACTTACAATTGTTGTTTAAATCTATATAAAGAAATAATTGTTGTCCGGTTATTTATTTGTATTTTTACCCTACTTTGTTAGTATACACATAAAAAACTGATGAATTTTCGGGAAAAGTGATAGTTGAGATGAAAACTTTCAGAAAAGTGAAATTGTCTCGATAGGAAGAAACTTGTTTTTGACGAATGGGTTAAGTTGTTAACTCTCTTTATTCTTTTAAACAAAAAGATTAAACTTTTTACACAAAACTTGGAAAAGAAGGTTCTTTAAATTTAAACTATAATAAAAATTACCAAAAATAGCTGCGGAGATTATGAGAGGGACTAAAGAGACTTTATAAAAAGTTTTGAAGGATCGAAAAATCAAGTAGATACAAACTTCCTGGATTGAAATCTTAGAATGGGTCCGTTCCCCTATCTATTGAGAAAAATCCACTTTTTGTGAAACGACCCTGCGAGTCACACGTGGCATTGTCACCCCAGCTCTTTCGGAGCAGATTATCGGTTATAGAAGTCTGTGTGGTTATAGAGCTACAAAAGACCCGCATGTATGCCCAACTCCACGAGTTGGTCGCATTCTCCTTCTCTCTAAATTTGAAATCTATCAGCCCCCATCTTTCCAACTTTTCTCACCCCACGAACTCCTGTAATAATAAAATCTCAAAAGAATCGTTTAAAAATTGATTTCACGCTCTAAAACTTTCTCAATCTCTTGTTATTTAAAATTCTTTCTTTTCTGGCACTATCTTTTTCATGTATTTCCATATTCGATATAACGAATACGGATATTCAGAAACTTTTTGAGTTTTAGTCCCTTTGATGCTTTGGAACATGTTTTAAAAATTGATGCTGAAATGAGCTTTTGGACATTCGTTCTAGTATTTAAAATTAACTTTACTAAAGATGACAACAAGATTTAAAAACACGAATGAAAACAATTTATAGAAACGCAAAAAACTTTGTACCTGATGTTATCCTCGGAACATCCTCAAATCAACCCCTAAACTTGTAAATAATGGCATTTAAAAAAAATGTAAATTGTAAACTAAAATCCAGATCAAACTTTTTATTACATTTTTCCAAGTCTATGGATACCCAAAAAACCACAGAAAAACTTTAAGGTCAACATCTTTGGGATTATAAGACATCCCTAAATCAACTCTTAAACATGTAAAAATTAACCTTTTTGAATGCAAATAAAATTCTAAGAATAAAAGTAGATTTGGTAAGAAATTTTTTATTTAATTTTCTCACGTCAATAGACGCCTAAAAAATTAGGAAAGTTTTTAAGGCCGATATGGATCCGAAACATATCTAAAAATTAAAAATTCACATTATTAAGCGAAAAACAATATAAAAGTCCAATTAAAGTCAAGACAAACTTTTATATGCATTTTTTCAAGTGAATCGATTATCCAAAATTTATAAAAGATTTTAAGGACTATTATATATATCGCCCCCGAAACATCCCAAAAATCAACTCCCAAAAATTGTCTAAATAAACATTTTTTCTTTTGGCATATTTCGAAGGTAATATATGCCCTGTGAAAAAAAACAAACTTTAAATACGAACTCGCCTCCAAAACATGTCTAAATCATCCCCTAAACTTGAAAAAATTCAAAATTTTAGTACAAAAAAATTCCAAAAATCAAACTAAACTCCAAGTCTTTTTTATCGCTTTAACTTATGAAGCAATAGATGCCCAAAGAATAACAGAAACATTTGGGACCGATATCGCCTCTGGAACATCCCCAAATCAACCCCTAAATTAGCAAAAGTTCAATTTTCAGCACGAAAAAAATGCAAAAAATCAAACTTAAATACAGATAAAACTTTTTATAGCTTTAGCTTAAAGCAATAGATACCCAAAGAATAATAGAAAATTTTTGGACCGATATCGCCACTAGAATATCTTCAAATCATCCCTTAAATTTACAAAAATTTCAATTTTGTCAAAAAAAAAAAAAATACAAAAATTAAACTTAAATTTAAACCAAATTTTATATGGCTTCAACTTAAAGCAATTGATGACTAAAGAAGATTAAAAAAACTTCAGGACCGCTAACATTCCCAAAACAACCCCAAATCAACCCCTAAATTAAAAAAAAGTAAATTTAATAAATTCAATGCCCAAAGTATATTAAAATACTTTTTGACCGATAATTCCCCCCGAACATCCCCAAATCAACTGTTAAATTAGCTTAAATTACAATTTTAAGTACAAAAAAATTCAAAAAATCAAAAATAAAATCTAAAAAAAGTTTTTGTAGCTTTAACTAAAAGCAATAGCTGCCTAATGAATGTAAAAAAACCTTTAAGACCAATAACGCCCCCAGAACCAACTTAAATCAACACCTAATTACCGATAATTCTAATTTTCAGTACAAAAAAAAATTCCAAAGATCAAACTAAAATCCAGAGAAATTTTTTTATAACTTTAACTTGAAAGCAAAAGATGCCCCTAGAATACAAAAAAAAATTTTGAGACCGATCTCGCCCTGGAACAACCCCAAATCATCCCCTAAATTTGCGAAAATTTCAATTTTGAGCAATTAAAAATTCCACAAATGAAACTAAAGTCCATATTAAAACTTTTACCGATTTAACTTGAAGCAATTGATGCTTAAAGAAGATAAAAAACTTAAAGACTGCTAACGTTCCCGAAACAACCCCAAATCAACCCCTAAATTGGCAAAAGTTTAATTTTCAGCACAAAAATGCTAAAAATTAAATTAAAAACCGGACCAAATTTTTTTACTCTTTAACTTGAAGCAATAAATTCCCAAAGTATATTAAAAACTTTCGACCGATATAGTCCC
>JAZKLR010000793.1:0-70482 GCA_037103525.1 Ganaspis brasiliensis | reverse complement strand
AACTGTCCTAATTGTAGTCTTCATAGTGTTTACTAGCCAAAAAGTACGATTTTTTGATAAAAATTCGAAAAAACGACCACGTCCCCCCCCCCTAATCTACCAAACTATTTGACTTGGGATGCTGCAATATGGCACACATATGCAGATTTCCGTGAAGATTACAGAAACATATAGAGAACTTTCCTAAATGCGGTATTCATAGTGTTTACTAGCCAAAAAGTACGATTTTTTGAAAAAAATTCGAAAAAACGACCACGTTCCCCCCCCTAATCTTCCAAACGATTTGACATAGGATGCTGTAATTTCGTACACATATGCAGATTTACGTGTTGATTACAGGAAAATTATAGAGAACTGTCCTAAATGTAGTCTTCATAGTGTTTACTAGCCAAAAAGTACGATTTTTTGAAAAAATTCGAAAAAACGACCACGCCCCCCCCCTAATCTTCCAAACTATTTGACTTGGGATGCTGCAATATGGCACCCATATGCAGATTTCCGTGTAGATTACAGAAAAATTATAGAGAACTTTCCTAAATGCGGTGTTCCATAGTGTTTACTAGCCAAAAAGTACGATTTTTTGAAAATAATTCGATAAAACGACCATGTCTCCCCCTCTAATCTTCCAAACTATTTGACTTGGGATGCTGCAATATGGCACACATATGCAGATTTCCGTGAAGATTACAGAAACATTATAGAGAACTTTCTAAATTGCGGTATTCATAGTGTTTACTAGCCAAAAAGTACGATTTTTTGAAAAAATTCGAAAAAACGACCACGCCCCCCCCCCCTAATCTTCCAAACTATTTGACATAGGGTGCTGTAATTTCGTACACATATGCAGATTTACGTGTTGATTACAGGAAAATTATAGAGAACTGTCCTAAATGTAGTCTTCATAGTGTTACTAGCCAAAAAGTACGATTTTTTGAAAAAAATTCGAAAAAACGACCACGCCCCCCCCCCCCCTAATCTTCCAAACTATTTGACATAGGGTGCTGTAATTCGTACACATATGCAGATTTACGTGTTGATTACAGAAAAATTATAGAGAACTTTTCTAAATGCGTCTTTGTAGTGTTTACTAGACTAAAAAGTACGATTTTTTAAAAAAATTCGAAAGACGACCCATGTCCCCCCCCCCTCTTATCTTTAAACTATTTGACATAGGATGCTGCAATTCGTAGGCATATGCAGATTAACGTGTAGATTACAGGAAAATTATAGAGAACTGTCCTAAATGTAGTCTTCATAGTATTTACTAGCCAAAAATTACGATTCTTTGAAAAAATTCGAAAAAAGACCTTTTCCCTCCCTAATCTTCCATACTATTTGACTTAGGATGCTGCAATTCGCAAACATATGCAGATTTACGTGTAGTATTACAGGAAAATAATAGAGAGCTGTCCTAAATGTAGCCTTCATAGTGTTTACTAGCCAAAACGTACTATTTTTTTTAAAAATTCGAAAAAATGACCATGTCCTCCCCCTCTAATCTTTCAAAACTATTTGACTTGGGATGCTGCAATATTGCACACATATGCAGATTTCCGTGTAGATTACAGAAAAATTATAAAGAACTTCCTAAATGCGGTGTCATAGTGTTTACTAGCCAAAAAGTACGATTTTTTGAAAAAAATTCGATAAAACGACCATGTCTCCCCCTCTAATCTTCCAAACTATTTGACTTGGGATGCTGCAAATATGGCACACATATGCAGATTTCCGTGAAGATTACAGAAACATTATAGAGAACTTTCCTAAATGCGGTATTCATAGTGTTTACTAGCCAAAAAAGTACGATTTTTTGAAAAAAATTCGAAAAAACGACCACGCCCCCCCCCCCTAATCTTCCAAACTATTTGACTTGGGATGCTGCAATATGGCACCCATATGCAGATTTCCGTGTAGATTACAGAAAAATTATAGAGAACTTTCCTAAATGCGGTGTTCATAGTGTTTACTAGCCAAAAAGTACGATTCTTTGAAAAAAAATCGAAAAAGATCATTTGCCCCCCCCTAATCTTACAAATATATTTGACTTAGGATGCTGCAATTTTGTACACATATGGCAGATTTACGTGTAGATTACAGGAAAAATATATAGAACTGTCCTAAATGTAGTCTTTCATAGTGTTTACTAGCCAAAAACTTCTATTTTTTTTTAAAAATTTGAAAAAATGAAATGTCTCCCCCCTCTAATCTTCCAAACTATATGACTTGGGATGCTGCAATATGGCACACATATGCAGATTTCCGTGTAGATTACAGAAAAATTATAGAGAAACTTCCCTAAATGCGGTGTTCATAGTGTTTACTAGCCAAAAACGTACGATTTTTTTAAAAAAATTCGAAAAAACGACCACGTCCCCCCCCCCTAATCTTCCAAACTATTTGACATAGGATGCTGTAATTTCGTACACATATGCAGATTTACGTGTTGATTACAGGAAAATTATAGAGGAACTGTCCTAAATGTAGTCTTCATAGTGTTTACTAGCCAAAAAGTACGATTTTTTGAAAAAAATTCGAAAAAACGACCACGTCCCCCCCCCCCCCCTAATCTACAAACTATTTGACTTGGATGCTGCAATATGGCACACATATGCAGATTTCCGTGAAGATTACAGAAACATTATAGAGAACTTTCCTAAATGCGGTATTCATAGTGTTTACTAGCAAAAAGTACGATTTTTTAAAAAAATTCGAAAAAAACGACCACGTCCCCCTTCCCCCTAATCTTCCAAACTATTTGACATAGGATGCTGTAATTTCGTACACATATGCAGATTTACGTGTTGATTACAGAAAAATTATAGAGAACTTTTCTAAATGCGGTCTTCATAGTGTTTACTAGCTAAAAAGTACGATTTTTAAAAAAAATTCGAAAAGACGACCATGTCCCCCCCCCCCCTTATCTTTAAACTATTTGACATAGGATGCTGCAATTTCGTAGGCATATGCAGATTACGTGTAGATTACAGGAAAATTATAGAGAACTGTCCTAAATGTAGTCTTCATAGTATTTACTAGCCAAAAAGTACGATTCTTTGAAAAAAATTCGAAAAAAAAACCTTTTCCCCCCCTAATCTTCCAAACTATTTGACTTAGGATGCTGCAATTTCGCAAACATATGCAGATTTACGTGTAGATTACAGGAAAATAATAGAGAGCTGTCCTAAATGTAGCCTTCATAGTGTTTACTAGCCAAAACGTACTATTTTTTTTTAAAAATTCGAAAAAATGACCATGTCTCCCCCTCTAATCTTTCAAACTATTTGACTTGGGATGCTGCAATATTGCACACATATGCAGATTTCCGTGTAGATTACAGAAAAATTATAAAGAACTTTCCTAAATGCGGTGTTCATAGTGTTTACTAGCCAAAAAGTACGATTTTTGAAAAAAATTCGATAAAACGACCATGTCTCCCCCTCTAATCTTCCAAACTATTTGACTTGGGATGCTGCAATATGGCACACATATGCAGATTTCCGTGAAGATTACAGAAACATTATAGAGAACTTCCTAAATGCGGTATTCATAGTGTTTACTAGCCAAAAAGTACGATTTTTTGAAAAAAATTCGAAAAAACGACCACGCCCCCCCCCTAATCTTTCAAACTATTTGACTTGGGATGCTGCAATTTCGTACACATATGCAGATTTACGTGTAGATTACAGGAAAATTATAGAGAACTGTCCTAAATGTAGTCTTCATAGTGTTTACTAGCCAAAAAGTACGATTCTTTGAAAAAAAATCGAATAAGATCATTTGCCACCCCCTAATCTTACAAAATATTTGACTTAGGATGCTGCAATTTTGCACACATATGCAGATTTACGTGTAGATTACAGGAAAAATATATAGAACTGTCCTAAATGTAGTCTTCATAGTGTTTACTAGCCAAAAACTACTATTTTTTTTTTTTAAATTCGAAAAAATGAAAATGTCTCCCCCTCTAATCTTCCAAAACTATATGACTTGGGATGCTGCCAATATGGCACACATATGCAGATTTCCGTGTAGATTACAGAAAAATTATAGAGAACTTCCTAAATGCGGTCTTTATAGTGTTTACTAGCCAAAACGTACTATTTTTTTTTAAAAATTCGAAAAAATGACCATGTCTCCCCCTCTAATCTTTCAAACTATTTGACTTGGGATGCTGCAATATGGTACACATATGCAGAATTTCCGTGTAGATTACTGGAAAACTATAGAGAACTGTTCTAAATGTAGTCTTCATAGTGTTTACTAGCCAAAAAGTACTATTTTTTTTTAAAAATTCGAAAAATGACCATGTCTCCCCCTCTAATCTTCCAAACTATTTGACTTGGGATGCTGCAATATGGCACACATATGCAGATTTCCGTGAAGATTACAGAAACATTATAGAAAACTTTCCTAAATGCGGTATTCATAGTGTTTACTAGCCAAAAAGTACGATTTTTTGAAAAAAATTCGAAAAAACGACCACGTCCCCCCCCTAATCTTCCAAACTATTTGACTTGGGATGCTGCAATTTCGTACACATATGCAGATTTACGTGTTGATTACAGGAAAATTATAGAGAACTGTCCTAAATGTAGTCTTCATAGTGTTACTAGCCAAAAAGTACGATTTTTTGAAAAAATTCGAAAAATGACATGTCTCCCCCTCTAATCTTCCAAACTATTTGACTTGGGATGCTGGAATATGGCACACATATGCAGATTTCCGTGAAGATTACAGAAACATTATAGAGAACTTTCCTAAATGCGGTATTCATAGTGTTTACTAGCCCAAAAAGTACGATTTTTGGGAAAAAATTCGAAAAAACGACCACGCCCCCCCCCCTAATCTTCCAAACTATTTGACTTCGGATGCTGCAATTTCGTACACATATGCAGATTTACGTGTAGATTACAGGAAAATTATATAGAACTGTCCTAAATGTAGTCTTCATAGTGTTTACTAGCCAAAAACTACTATTTTTTTTTAAAAATTCGAAAAAATGACCATGTCTCCCCCTTTAATCTTCCAAACTATTTGACTTGGGATGCTGCAATATGGCACTCATATGCAGATTTCCGTGTAGATTACAGAAAAATTATAGAGAACTTTCCTAAATGCGGTGTTCATAGTGTTTACTAGCCAAAAAGTACGATTTTTTTAAAAAAATTCGAAAAAACGACAACGTCCCCCCCCCCTAATCTTCCAAACTATTTGACATAGGATGCTGTAATTTTCGTTCACATATGCAGATTTACGTGTTGATTACAGGAAAATTATAGAGAACTGTCCTAAATGTAGTCTTCATAGTGTTTACTAGCCAAAAAGTACGATTTTTTGAAAAAATTCGAAAAAACGACCACGTCCCCCCCCCCTAATCTACCAAACTATTTGACTTGGGATGCTGCAATATGGCACACATATGCAGATTTCCGTGAAGATTACAGAAACATTATAGAGAACTTTCCTAAATGCGGTATTCATAGTGTTTACTAGCCAAAAAGTACGATTTTTTGAAAAAAATTCGAAAAAACGACCACGCCCCCCCCCCTAATCTTCCAAACTATTTGACATAGGGTGCTGTAATTTCGTACACATATGCAGATTTACGTGTTGATTACAGGAAAATTATAGAGAACTGTCCTAAATGTAGTCTTCATAGTGTTTACTAGCCAAAAAGTACGATTTTTTGAAAAAAATTCGAAAAAACGACCACGCCCCCCCCCTAATCTTCCAAACTATTTGACATAGGGTGCTGTAATTTCGTACACATATGCAGATTTACGTGTTGATTACAGAAAAATTATAGAGAACTTTTCTAAATGCGGTCTTTATAGTGTTTACTAGCTAAAAAGTACGATTTTTTAAAAAAAATTCGAAAAGACGACCACGACCCCCCCCCTTATCTTTTAAACTATTTGACATAGGATGCTGCAATTTCGTAGGCATATGCAGATTTACGTGTAGATTACAGGAAAATTATAGAGAACTGTCCTAAATGTAGTCTTCATAGTATTTACTAGCCAAAAAGTACGATTCTTTGAAAAAAATTCGAAAAAAGACCTTTTCCCCCCCTAATCTTCCAAACTATTTGACTTAGAATGCTGCAATTTCGCAAACATATGCAGATTTACGTGTAGATTACAGGAAAATAATAGAGAGCTGTCCTAAATGTAGCCTTCATAGTGTTTACTAGCCAAAACGTACTATTTTTTTTTAAAAATTCGAAAAAATGACCATGTCTCCCCCTCTAATCTTTTAAACTATTTGACTTGGGATGCTGCAATATTGCACACATATGCAGATTTCCGTGTAGATTACAGAAAAATTATAAAGAACTTTCCTAAATGCGGTGTTCATAGTGTTTACTAGCCAAAAAGTACGATTTTTTGAAAAAAATTCGATAAAACGACCATGTCTCCCCCTCTAATCTTCCAAACTATTTGACTTGGGATGCTGCAATATGGCACACATATGCAGATTTCCGTGAAGATTACAGAAACATTATAGAGAACTTTTCTAAATGCGGTATTCATAGTGTTTACTAGCCAAAAAGTACGATTTTTTAAAAAAAATTCGAAAAAACGACCACGCCCCCCCCCTAATCTTTCAAACTATTTGACTTGGGATGCTGCAATTTCGTACACATATGCAGATTTACGTGTAGATTACAGGAAAATTATAGAGAACTGTCCTAAATGTAGTCTTCATAGTGTTTACTAGCCAAAAAGTACGATTCTTTGAAAAAAAATCAAAAAAGATCATTTGCCCCCCCTAATCTTACAATATATTTGACTTAGGATGCTGCAATTTTGCACACATATGCAGATTTACGTGTAGATTACAGGAAAAATATATAGAACTGTCCTAAATGTAGACTTCATAGTGTTTACTAGCCAAAAACTACTATTTTTTTTTTAAAAATTCGAAAAAATGAAAATGTCTCCCCCTCTAATCATCCAAACTATATGACTTGGGATGCTGCAATATGGCACACATATGCAGATTTCCGTGTAGATTACAGAAAAATTATAGAGAACTTCCCTAAATGCGGTCTTTATAGTGTTTACTAGCTAAAAAGTACGATTTTTTAAAAAAAATTCGAAAAGACGACCATGTCTCCCCCTCTAATCTTCCAAACTATTTGACTTGGGATGCTGCAATATGGCACACATATGCAGATTTCCGTGAAGATTACAGAAACATTATAGAGAACTTTCCTAAATGCGGTATTCATAGTGTTTACTAGCCAAAAAGTACGATTTTTTGAAAAAAATTCGAAAAAACGACCACGCCCCCCCCCCCTAATCTTCCAAACTATTTGACATAGGGTTCTGTAATTTCGTACACATATGCAGATTTACGTGTTGATTACAGGAAAATTATAGAGAACTGTCCTAAATGTAGTCTTCATAGTGTTTACTAGCCAAAAAGTACGATTTTTTGAAAAAAATTCGAAAAAACGACCACGCCCCCCCCCCCTAATCTTCCAAACTATTTGACATAGGGTGCTGTAATTTCGTACACATATGCAGATTTACGTGTTGATTACAGAAAAATTATAGAGAACTTTTCTAAATGCGGTCTTTATAGTGTTTACTAGCTAAAAAGTACGATTTTTTAAAAAAAATTCGAAAAGACGACCATGTCCCCCCCCCCTTATCTTTTAAATTATTTGACATAGGATGCTGCAATTTCGTAGGCATATGCAGATTTACGTGTAGATTACAGGAAAATTATAGAGAACTGTTTTTAAATGTAGTCTTCATAGTATTTACTAGCCAAAAAGTACGATTCTTTGAAAAAAATTCGAAAAAAGACATTTTCCCCCCCTAATCTTCCAAACTATTTGACTTAGGATGCTGCAATTTCGCAAACATATGCAGATTTACTTGTAGATTACAGGAAAATAATAGAGAGCTGTCCTAAATGTAGCCTTCATAGTGTTTACTAGCCAAAACGTACTATTTTTTTTTAAAAATTCGAAAAAATGACCATGTCTCCCCCTCTAATCTTTCAAACTATTTAACTTGGGATGCTGCAATATTGCACACATATGCAGATTTCCGTGTAGATTACAGAAAAATTATAAAGAACTTTCCTAAATGCAGTGTTTACTAGCTAAAAAGTACGATTTTTTAAAAAAAATTCGAAAAGACGACCATGTCCCCCCCCCCTTATCTTTTAAACTATTTGACATAGGATGCTGCAATTTCGTAGGCATATGCAGATTTACGTGTAGATTACAGGAAAATTATAGAGAACTGTCCTAAATGTAGTCTTCATAGTGTTTACTAGCCAAAAAGTACTATTATTTTTTAAAAATTCGAAAAAATGACCATGTCTCCCCCTCTAATCTTTCAAACTATTTGACTTGGGATGCTGCAATATTGCACACATATGCAGATTTCCGTGTAGATTACAGAAAAATTATAAAGAACTTTCCTAAATGCGGTGTTCATAGTGTTTACTAGCCAAAAAGTACGATTTTTTGAAAAAAATTCGATAAAACGACCATGCCCCCCCCCCTAATCTGCCAAACTATTTGACTTAGGATGCTGCAATATGGTACACATATGCAGATTTCCGTGTAGATTACTGGAAAATTATAGAGAACTGTCCTAAATGTAGTCTTTATAGTGTTTACTAGCCAAAAAGTACTATTTTTTTTTAAAAATTCGAAAAAATGACCATGTCTCCCCCTCTAATCATCCAAACTATTTGACTTGGGATGCTGCAATATAGAACACATATGCAAATTTCCGTGAAGATTACAGAAACATTATAGAGAACTTTCCTAAATGCGGTATTCATAGTGTTTACTAGCCAAAAAGTACGATTTTTTGAAAAAAATTCGAAAAAACGACCACGCCCCCCCCCCTAATCTTTCAAACTATTTGACTTGGGATGCTGCAATTTCGTACACATATGTAGATTTACGTGTAGATTACAGGAAAATTATAGAGAACTGTCCTAAATGTAGTCTTCATAGTGTTTACTAGCCAAAAAGTACGATTCTTTGAAAAAAAATCGAAAAAGATCATTTGCCCCCCCTAATCTTACAATATATTTGACTTAGGATGCTGCAATTTTGCACACATATGCAGATTTACGTGTAGATTACAGGAAAAATATATAGAACTGTCCTAAATGTAGTCTTCATAGTGTTTACTAGCCAAAAACTACTATTTTTTTTTTAAAAATTCGCAAAAATGAAAATGTCTCCCCCTCTAATCTTCCAAACTATATGACTTGGGATGCTGCAATATGGCACACATATGCAGATTTCCGTGAAGATTACAGAAACATTATAGAGAACTTTTCTAAATGCGGTATTCATAGTGTTTACTAGCCAAAAAGTACGATTTTTTGAAAAGAATTCGAAAAAACGACCACGCCCCCCCCCTAATCTTCCAAACTATTTGACTTGGGATGCTGCAATTTCGTACACATATGCAGATTTACGTGTAGATTACAGAAAAATTATAGAGAACTTTCCTAAATGCGGTGTTCATAGTGTTTACTAGCCAAAAAGTACGATTTTTTGAAAAAAATTCGATAAAACGACCATGTCTCCCCCTCTAATCTTCCAAACTATTTGACTTGGGATGCTGCAATATGGCACACATATGCAGATTTCCGTGAAGATTACAGAAACATTATAGAGAACTTTCCTAAATGCGGTATTCATAGTGTTTACTAGCCAAAAAGTACGATTTTTTGAAAAAAATTCGAAAAAACGACCACGCCCCCCCCCCCTAATCTTCCAAACTATTTGACATAGGGTACTGTAATTTCGTACACATATGCAGATTTACGTGTTGATTACAGGAAAATTATAGAGAACTGTCCTAAATGTAGACTTCATAGTGTTTACTAGCCAAAAATTACGATTTTTTGAAAAAAATTCGAAAAAACGACCACGTCCCCCCCCTAATCTTCCAAACTATTTGACTTGGGATGCTGCAATTTCGTACACATATGCAGATTTACGTGTAGATTACAGGAAAATTATAGAGAACTTTCCTAAATGCGGTGTTTACTAGCCAAAAAGTACGATTCTTTGAAAAAAATTCGAAAAAAGACCTTTTCCCCCCCTAATCTTCCAAACTATTTGACTTAGGATGCTGCAATTTCGCAAACATATGCAGATTTACGTGTAGATTACAGGAAAATAATAGAGAGCTGTCCTAAATGTAGCCTTCATAGTGTTTACTAGCCAAAACGTACTATTATTTTTTAAAAATTCGGAAAAATGACCATGTCTCCCCCTCTAATCTTTCAAACTATTTGACTTGGGATGCTGCAATATTGCACACATATGCAGATTTCCGTGTAGATTACAGAAAAATTATAAAGAACTTTCCTAAATGCGGTGTTCATAGTGTTTACTAGCCAAAAAGTACGATTTTTTGAAAAAAATTCGATAAAACGACCATGCCCCCCCCCCTAATCTGCCAAACTATTTGACTTAGGATGCTGCAATATGGTACACATATGCAGATTTCCGTGTAGATTACTGGAAAATTATAGAGAACTGTCCTAAATGTAGTCTTTATAGTGTTTACTAGCCAAAAAGTACTATTTTTTTTTAAAAATTCGAAAAAATGACCATGTCTCCCCCTCTAATCATCCAAACTATTTGACTTGGGATGCTGCAATATAGAACACATATGCAAATTTCCGTGAAGATTACAGAAACATTATAGAGAACTTTCCTAAATGCGGTATTCATAGTGTTTACTAGCCAAAAAGTACGATTTTTTGAAAAAAATTCGAAAAAACGACCACGCCCCCCCCCCTAATCTTTCAAACTATTTGACTTGGGATGCTGCAATTTCGTACACATATGCAGATTTACGTGTAGATTACAGGAAAAATATATAGAACTGTCCTAAATGTAGTCTTCATAGTGTTTACTAGCCAAAAACTACTATTTTTTTTTTAAAAATTCGCAAAAATGAAAATGTCTCCCCCTCTAATCTTCCAAACTATATGACTTGGGATGCTGCAATATGGCACACATATGCAGATTTCCGTGTAGATTACAGAAAAATTATAGAGAACTTCCCTAAATGCGGTCTTTATAGTGTTTACTAGCTAAAAAGTACGATTTTTTAAAAAAAATTCGAAAAGACGACCATGTCCCCCCCCCTAAATGTAGTCTTCATAGTGTTTTCTAGCCAAAAAGTAATATTTTTTTTTAAAAATTCGAAAAAATGACCATGTCTCCCCCTCTAATCTTCCAAACTATTTGACTTGGGATGCTGCAATATGGCACACATATGCAGATTTCCGTGAAGATTACAGAAACATTATAGAGAACTTTCCTAAATGCGGTATTCATAGTGTTTACTAGCCAAAAAGTACGATTTTTTGAAAAGAATTCGAAAAAACGACCACGCCCCCCCCCTAATCTTCCAAACTATTTGACTTGGGATGCTGCAATTTCGTACACATATGCAGATTTACGTGTAGATTACAGAAAAATTATAGAGAACTTTCCTAAATGCGGTGTTCATAGTGTTTACTAGCCAAAAAGTACGATTTTTTGAAAAAAATTCGATAAAACGACCATGTCTCCCCCTCTAATCTTCCAAACTATTTGACTTGGGATGCTGCAATATGGCACACATATGCAGATTTCCGTGAAGATTACAGAAACATTATAGAGAACTTTCCTAAATGCGGTATTCATAGTGTTTACTAGCCAAAAAGTACGATTTTTTGAAAAAAATTCGAAAAAACGACCACGCCCCCCCCCCTAATCTTCCAAACTATTTGACATAGGGTACTGTAATTTCGTACACATATGCAGATTTACGTGTTGATTACAGGAAAATTATAGAGAACTGTCCTAAATGTAGACTTCATAGTGTTTACTAGCCAAAAAGTACGATTTTTTGAAAAAAATTCGAAAAAACGACCACGTCCCCCCCCCTAATCTTCCAAACTATTTGACTTGGGATGCTGCAATTTCGTACACATATGCAGATTTACGTGTAGATTACAGGAAAATTATAGAGAACTGTCCTAAATGTAGTCTTCATAGTGTTTACTAGCCAAAAAGTACGATTATTTGAAAAAAATTCGAAAAAGATAATTTGCCCCCCCCCTAATCTTACAATATATTTGACTTAGGATGCTGCAATTTTGCACACATATGCAGATTTACGTGTAGATTACAGGAAAAATATATAGAACTGTCCTAAATGTAGTCTTCATAATGTTTACTAGCCAAAAACTACTATTTTTTTTAAAAAATTCGAAAAAATGACCATGTCTCCCCCTCTAATCTTCCAAACTATTTGACTTGGGATGCTGCAATATGGCACACATATGCAGATTTCCGTGTAGATTACAGAAAAATTATAGAGAACTTTCCTAAATGCGGTGTTCATAGTGTTTACTAGCCAAAAAGTACGATTCTTTGAAAAAAATTCGAAAAAGATCATTTGCCCCCCCTAATCTTACAATATATTTGACTTAGGATGCTGCAATTTTGCAAACATATGCAGATTTACGTGTAGATTACAGGAAAAATATATAGAACTGTCCTAAATGTAGTCTTCATAGTGTTTACTAGCCAAAAACTACTATTTTTTTTTAAAAATTCGAAAAGATGACCATGTCTCCCCCTCTAATCTTCCAAACTATTTGACTTGGGATGCTGCAATATGGCACACATATTCAGATTTCCGTGTAGATTACAGAAAAATTATAGAGAACTTTCCTAAATGCGGTGTTCATAGTGTTTACTAGCCAAAAAGTACGATTTTTTTAAAAAAATTCGAAAAAACGACCACGTCCCCCCCCCCCTAATCTTCCAAACTATTTGACATAGGGTGCTGTAATTTCGTACACATATGCAGATTTACGTGTTGATTACAGGAAAATTATAGAGAACTGTCCTAAATGTAGTCTTCATAGTGTTTACTAGCCAAAAAGTACGATTTTTTGAAAAAAATTCGAAAAAACGACCACGTCCCCCCCCCCTAATCAACTAAACTATTTGATTTGGGATGCTGCAATATGGCACACATATGCAGATTTCCGTGAAGATTACAGAAACATTATAGAGAACTTTCCTAGATGCGGTATTCATAGTGTTTACTAGCCAAAAAGTACGATTTTTTGAAAAAAATTCGAAAAAACGACCACGCCCCCCCCCCCCCCTAATCTTCCAAACTATTTGACTTGGGATGCTGCAATATGGCACACATATGCAGATTTTCGTGTAGATTACAGAAAAATTATAGAGAACTTTCCTAAATGCGGTGTTCATAGTGTTTACTAGCCAAAAAGTACGATTTTTTGAAAAAAATTCGATAAAACGACCATGTCTCCCCCTCTAATCTTCCAAACTATTTGACTTGGGATGCTGCAATATAGCACACATATGCAGATTTCCGTGAAGATTACAGAAACATTATAGAGAACTTTCCTAAATGCGGTATTCATAGTGTTTACTAGCCAAAAAGTACGATTTTTTGAAAAAAATTCGAAAAAACGACCACGCCCCCCCCCCCTAATCTTCCAAACTATTTGACATAGGGTGCTGTAATTTCGTACACATATGCAGATTTACGTGTTGATTACAGGAAAATTATAGAAAACTGTCCTAAATGTAGTCTTCATAGTGTTTACTAGCCAAAAAGTACGATTTTTTTAAAAAAATTCGAAAAAACGACCACGTCCCCCCCCCCTAATCTTCCAAACTATTTGACATAGGATGCTGCAATATGGCACACATATGCAGATTTACGTGAAGATTACAGAAACATTATAGAGAACTTTCCTAAATGCGGTATTCATAGTGTTTACTAGCCAAAAAGTACGATTTTTTGAAAAAAATTCGAAAAAACGACCACGCCCCCCCCCTAATCTTCCAAACTATTTGACTTGGGATGCTGCAATATGGCACACATATGCAGATTTCCGTGTAGATTACAGAAAAATTATAGAGAACTTTCCTAAATGCGGTGTTCATAGTGTTTACTAGCCAAAAAGTACGATTTTTTGAAAAAAATTCGATAAAACGACCATGTCTCCCCCTCTAATCTTCCAAACTATTTGACTTGGGATGCTGCAATATGGCACACATATGCAGATTTCCGTGAAGATTACAGAAACATTATAGAGAACTTTCCTAAATGCGGTATTCATAGTGTTTACTAGCCAAAAAGTACGATTTTTTGAAAAAAATTCGAAAAAACGACCAGGTCCCCCCCCTCTAATCTACCAAACTATTTGACTTGGGATGCTGCAATATGGCACACATATGCAGATTTCCGTGTAGATTACAGAAAAATTATAGAGAACTTTCCTAAATGCGGTGTTCATAGTGTTTACTAGCCAAAAAGTACGATTTTTTGAAAAAAATTCGATGAAACGACCATGTCTCCCCCTCTAATCTTCTAAACTATTTGACTTGCGATGCTGCAATATGGCACACATATGCAGATTTCCGTGAAGATTACAGAAACATTATAGAGAACTTTCCTAAATGCGGTATTCATAGTGTTTACTAGCCAAAAAGTACGATTTTTTGAAAAAAATTCGAAAAAACGACCACGCCCCCCCCCTAATCTTCCAAACTATTTGACATAGGGTGCTGTAATTTCGTACACATATGCAGATTTACGTGTTGATTACAGGAAAATTATTGAGAACTGTCCTAAATGTAGTCTTCATAGTGTTTACTAGCCAAAAAGTACGATTTTTTGAAAAAAATTCGAAAAAACGACCACGTCCCCCCCCCCTTAATCTACCAAACTATTTAACTTGGGATGCTGCAATATGGCACACATATGCAGATTTCCTTGTAGATTACAGAAAAATTATAGAGAACTTTCCTAAATGCGGTGTTCATAGTGTTTACTAGCCAAAAAGTACGATTTTTTTAAAAAAATTCGAAAAAACGACCACGTCCCCCCCCCCCCCCTAATCTTCCAAACTATTTGACATAGGATGGTGTAATTTCGTACACATATGCAGATTTACGTGTTGATTACAGGAAAATTATAGAGAACTGTCCTAAATGTAGTCTTCATAGTGTTTACTAGCCAAAAAGTACGATTTTTTGAAAAAAATTCGAAAAAACGACCACGTCCCCCCCCCTAATCTACCAAACTATTTGACTTGGGATGCTGCAATATGGCACACATATGCAGATTTCCGTGTAGATTACAGAAAAATTATAGAGAACTTTTCTAAATGCGGTCTTTATAGTGTTTACTAGCTAAAAAGTACGATTTTTTAAAAAAAATTCGAAAAGACGGCCATGTCCCCCCCCCCTTATCTTTTAAACTATTTAAAATAGGATGCTGCAATTTCGTAGGCATATGCAGATTTACGTGTAGATTACAGGAAAATTATAGAGAACTGTCCTAAATGTAGTCTTCATAGTGTTTACTAGCCAAAAAGTACGATTCTTTGAAAAAAATTCGAAAAAAGACCTTTTCCCCCCCTAATCTTCCAAACTATTTGACTTAGGATGCTGCAATTTCGCAAACATATGCAGATTTACGTGTAGATTACAGGAAAATAATAGAGAGCTGTCCTAAATGTAGCCTTCATAGTGTTTACTAGCCAAAACGTACTATTTTTTTTTAAAAATTCGAAAAAATGACCATGTCTCCCCCTCTAATCTTTCAAACTATTTGACTTGGGATGCTGCAATATGGTACACATATGCAGATTTCCGTGTAGATTACTGGAAAATTATAGAGAACTGTTCTAAATGTAGTCTTCATAGTGTTTACTAGCCAAAAAGTACTATTTTTTTTTAAAAATTCGAAAAAATGACCATGTCTCCCCCTCTAATCTTCCAAACTATTTGACTTGGGATGCTGCAATATGGCACACATATGCAGATTTCCGTGAAGATTACAGAAACATTATAGAAAACTTTCCTAAATGCGGTATTCATAGTGTTTACTAGCCAAAAAGTACGATTTTTTGAAAAAAATTCGAAAAAACGACCACGCCCCCCCCCCCTAATCTTGCAAACTATTTGACTTGGGATGCTGCAATTTCGTACACATATGCAGATTTACGTGTAGATTACAGGAAAATTATAGAGAACTGTCCTACATGTAGTCTTCATAGTGTTTACTAGCCAAAAAGTACGATTCTTTGAAAAAAAATCGAAAAAGATCATTTGCCCCCCCTAATCTTACAATATATTTGACTTAGGATGCTGCAATTTTGCACACATATGCAGATTTACGTGTAGATTACAGGAAAAATATATAGAACTGTCCTAAATGTAGTCTTCATAGTGTTTACTAGCCAAAAACTACTATTTTTTTTTTAAAAATTCGAAAAAATGAAAATGTCTCCCCCTCTAATCTTCCAAACTATATGACTTGGGATGCTGCAATATGGGACACATATGCAGATTTCCGTGTAGATTACAGAAAAATTATAGAGAACTTTCCTAAATGCGGTGTTCATAGTGTTTACTAGCCAAAAAGTACGATTTTTTTAAAAAAATTCGAAAAAACGACCACGTCCCCCCCCTAATCTTCCAAACTATTTGACTTGGGATGCTGCAATTTCGTACACATATGCAGATTTACGTGTTGATTACAGGAAAATTATAGAGAACTGTCCTAAATGTAGTCTTCATAGTGTTAACTAGCCAAAAAGTACGATTTTTTGAAAAAATTTCGAAAAAACGACCACGTCCCCCCCCCCTAATCTACCAAACTATTTGACTTGGGATGCTGCAATATGGCACACATATGCAGATTTCCGTGTAGATTACAGAAAAATTATAGAGAACTTTCCTAAATGCGGTGTTCATAGTGTTTACTAGCCAAAAAGTACGATTTTTTTAAAAAAATTCGAAAAAACGACCACGTCCCCCCCTAATCTTCCAAACTATTTGACATAGGGTGCTGTAATTTCGTACACATATGCAGATTTACGTGTTGATTACAGGAAAATTATAGAGAACTGTCCTAAATGTAGACTTCATAGTGTTTACTAGCCAAAAAGTACGATTTTTTGAAAAAAATTCGAAAAAACGACCACGTCCCCTCCCCTAATCTTCCAAACTATTTGACTTGGGATGCTGCAATTTCGTACACATATGCAGATTTACGTGTAGATTACAGGAAAATTATAGAGAACTGTCCTAAATGTAGTCTTCATAGTGTTTACTAGACAAAAAGTACGATTATTTGAAAAAAATTCGAAAAAGATAATTTGCCCCCCCCCTAATCTTACAATATATTTGACTTAGGATGCTGCAATTTTGCACACATATGCAGATTTACGTGTAGATTACAGGAAAAATATATAGAACTGTCCTAAATGTAGTCTTCATAATGTTTACTAGCCAAAAACTACTATTTTTTTTAAAAAATTCGAAAAAATGACCATGTCTCCCCCTCTAATCTTCCAAACTATTTGACTTGGGATGCTGCAATATGGCACACATATGCAGATTTCCGTGTAGATTACAGAAAAATTATAGAGAACTTTCCTAAATGCGGTGTTCATAGTGTTTACTAGCCAAAAAGTACGATTCTTTGAAAAAAATTCGAAAAAGATCATTTGCCCCCCCTAATCTTACAATATATTTGACTTAGGATGCTGCAATTTTGCAAACATATGCAGATTTACGTGTAGATTACAGGAAAAATATATAGAACTGTCCTAAATGTAGTCTTCATAGTGTTTACTAGCCAAAAACTACTATTTTTTTTTAAAAATTCGAAAAAATGACCATGTCTCCCCCTCTAATCTTCCAAACTATTTGACTTGGGATGCTGCAATATGGCACACATATTCAGATTTCCGTGTAGATTACAGAAAAATTATAGAGAACTTTCCTAAATGCGGTGTTCATAGTGTTTACTAGCCAAAAAGTACGATTTTTTTAAAAAAATTCGAAAAAACGACCACGTCCCCCCCCCCCTAATCTTCCAAACTATTTGACATAGGGTGCTGTAATTTCGTACACATATGCAGATTTACGTGTTGATTACAGGAAAATTATAGAGAACTGTCCTAAATGTAGTCTTCATAGTGTTTACTAGCCAAAAAGTACGATTTTTTGAAAAAAATTCGAAAAAACGACCACGTCCCCCCCCCCTAATCAACTAAACTATTTGATTTGGGATGCTGCAATATGGCACACATATGCAGATTTCCGTGAAGATTACAGAAACATTATAGAGAACTTTCCTAGATGCGGTATTCATAGTGTTTACTAGCCAAAAAGTACGATTTTTTGAAAAAAATTCGAAAAAACGACCACGCCCCCCCCCCCCCCCCTAATCTTCCAAACTATTTGACTTGGGATGCTGCAATATGGCACACATATGCAGATTTTCGTGTAGATTACAGAAAAATTATAGAGAACTTTCCTAAATGCGGTGTTCATAGTGTTTACTAGCCAAAAAGTACGATTTTTTGAAAAAAATTCGATAAAACGACCATGTCTCCCCCTCTAATCTTCCAAACTATTTGACTTGGGATGCTGCAATATAGCACACATATGCAGATTTCCGTGAAGATTACAGAAACATTATAGAGAACTTTCCTAAATGCGGTATTCATAGTGTTTACTAGCCAAAAAGTACGATTTTTTGAAAAAAATTCGAAAAAACGACCACGCCCCCCCCCCCTAATCTTCCAAACTATTTTACATAGGGTGCTGTAATTTCGTACACATATGCAGATTTACGTGTTGATTACAGGAAAATTATAGAAAACTGTCCTAAATGTAGTCTTCATAGTGTTTACTAGCCAAAAAGTACGATTTTTTTAAAAAAATTCGAAAAAACGACCACGTCCCCCCCCCCCTAATCTTCCAAACTATTTGACATAGGATGCTGCAATATGGCACACATATGCAGATTTACGTGAAGATTACAGAAACATTATAGAGAACTTTCCTAAATGCGGTATTCATAGTGTTTACTAGCCAAAAAGTACGATTTTTTGAAAAAAATTCGAAAAAACGACCACGCCCCCCCCTAATCTTCCAAACTATTTGACTTGGGATGCTGCAATATGGCACACATATGCAGATTTCCGTGTAGATTACAGAAAAATTATAGAGAACTTTCCTAAATGCGGTGTTCATAGTGTTTACTAGCCAAAAAGTACGATTTTTTGAAAAAAATTCGATAAAACGACCATGTCTCCCCCTCTAATCTTCCAAACTATTTGACTTGGGATGCTGCAATATGGCACACATATGCAGATTTCCGTGAAGATTACAGAAACATTATAGAGAACTTTCCTAAATGCGGTATTCATAGTGTTTACTAGCCAAAAAGTACGATTTTTTGAAAAAAATTCGAAAAAACGACCAGGTCCCCCCCCTCTAATCTACCAAACTATTTGACTTGGGATGCTGCAATATGGCACACATATGCAGATTTCCGTGTAGATTACAGAAAAATTATAGAGAACTTTCCTAAATGCGGTGTTCATAGTGTTTACTAGCCAAAAAGTACGATTTTTTGAAAAAAATTCGATGAAACGACCATGTCTCCCCCTCTAATCTTCTAAACTATTTGACTTGCGATGCTGCAATATGGCACACATATGCAGATTTCCGTGAAGATTACAGAAACATTATAGAGAACTTTCCTAAATGCGGTATTCATAGTGTTTACTAGCCAAAAAGTACGATTTTTTGAAAAAAATTCGAAAAAACGACCACGCCCCCCCCCTAATCTTCCAAACTATTTGACATAGGGTGCTGTAATTTCGTACACATATGCAGATTTACGTGTTGATTACAGGAAAATTATAGAAAACTGTCCTAAATGTAGTCTTCATAGTGTTTACTAGCCAAAAAGTACGATTTTTTTAAAAAAATTCGAAAAAACGACCACGTCCCCCCCCCCTAATCTTCCAAACTATTTGACATAGGATGCTGCAATATGGCACACATATGCAGATTTACGTGAAGATTACAGAAACATTATAGAGAACTTTCCTAAATGCGGTATTCATAGTGTTTACTAGCCAAAAAGTACGATTTTTTGAAAAAAATTCGAAAAAACGACCACGCCCCCCCCTAATCTTCCAAACTATTTGACTTGGGATGCTGCAATATGGCACACATATGCAGATTTCCGTGTAGATTACAGAAAAATTATAGAGAACTTTCCTAAATGCGGTGTTCATAGTGTTTACTAGCCAAAAAGTACGATTTTTTGAAAAAAATTCGATAAAACGACCATGTCTCCCCCTCTAATCTTCCAAACTATTTGACTTGGGATGCTGCAATATGGCACACATATGCAGATTTCCGTGAAGATTACAGAAACATTATAGAGAACTTTCCTAAATGCGGTATTCATAGTGTTTACTAGCCAAAAAGTACGATTTTTTGAAAAAAATTCGAAAAAACGACCAGGTCCCCCCCCTCTAATCTACCAAACTATTTGACTTGGGATGCTGCAATATGGCACACATATGCAGATTTCCGTGTAGATTACAGAAAAATTATAGAGAACTTTCCTAAATGCGGTGTTCATAGTGTTTACTAGCCAAAAAGTACGATTTTTTGAAAAAAATTCGATGAAACGACCATGTCTCCCCCTCTAATCTTCTAAACTATTTGACTTGCGATGCTGCAATATGGCACACATATGCAGATTTCCGTGAAGATTACAGAAACATTATAGAGAACTTTCCTAAATGCGGTATTCATAGTGTTTACTAGCCAAAAAGTACGATTTTTTGAAAAAAATTCGAAAAAACGACCACGCCCCCCCCCTAATCTTCCAAACTATTTGACATAGGGTGCTGTAATTTCGTACACATATGCAGATTTACGTGTTGATTACAGGAAAATTATTGAGAACTGTCCTAAATGTAGTCTTCATAGTGTTTACTAGCCAAAAAGTACGATTTTTTGAAAAAAATTCGAAAAAACGACCACGTCCCCCCCCCCTTAATCTACCAAACTATTTAACTTGGGATGCTGCAATTTCGTACACATATGCAGATTTACGTGTAGATTACAGGAAAATTATAGAGAACTGTCCTACATGTAGTCTTCATAGTGTTTACTAGCCAAAAAGTACGATTCTTTGAAAAAAAATCGAAAAAGATCATTTGCCCCCCCTAATCTTACAATATATTTGACTTAGGATGCTGCAATTTTGCACACATATGCAGATTTACGTGTAGATTACAGGAAAAATATATAGAACTGTCCTAAATGTAGTCTTCATAGTGTTTACTAGCCAAAAACTACTATTTTTTTTTTAAAAATTCGAAAAAATGAAAATGTCTCCCCCTCTAATCTTCCAAACTATATGACTTGGGATGCTGCAATATGGGACACATATGCAGATTTCCGTGTAGATTACAGAAAAATTATAGAGAACTTTCCTAAATGCGGTGTTCATAGTGTTTACTAGCCAAAAAGTACGATTTTTTTAAAAAAATTCGAAAAAACGACCACGTCCCCCCCCTAATCTTCCAAACTATTTGACTTGGGATGCTGCAATTTCGTACACATATGCAGATTTACGTGTTGATTACAGGAAAATTATAGAGAACTGTCCTAAATGTAGTCTTCATAGTGTTAACTAGCCAAAAAGTACGATTTTTTGAAAAAATTTCGAAAAAACGACCACGTCCCCCCCCCCTAATCTACCAAACTATTTGACTTGGGATGCTGCAATATGGCACACATATGCAGATTTCCGTGTAGATTACAGAAAAATTATAGAGAACTTTCCTAAATGCGGTGTTCATAGTGTTTACTAGCCAAAAAGTACGATTTTTTTAAAAAAATTCGAAAAAACGACCACGTCCCCCCCTAATCTTCCAAACTATTTGACATAGGGTGCTGTAATTTCGTACACATATGCAGATTTACGTGTTGATTACAGGAAAATTATAGAGAACTGTCCTAAATGTAGACTTCATAGTGTTTACTAGCCAAAAAGTACGATTTTTTGAAAAAAATTCGAAAAAACGACCACGTCCCCTCCCCTAATCTTCCAAACTATTTGACTTGGGATGCTGCAATTTCGTACACATATGCAGATTTACGTGTAGATTACAGGAAAATTATAGAGAACTGTCCTAAATGTAGTCTTCATAGTGTTTACTAGCCAAAAAGTACGATTATTTGAAAAAAATTCGAAAAAGATAATTTGCCCCCCCCCTAATCTTACAATATATTTGACTTAGGATGCTGCAATTTTGCACACATATGCAGATTTACGTGTAGATTACAGGAAAAATATATAGAACTGTCCTAAATGTAGTCTTCATAATGTTTACTAGCCAAAAACTACTATTTTTTTTAAAAAATTCGAAAAAATGACCATGTCTCCCCCTCTAATCTTCCAAACTATTTGACTTGGGATGCTGCAATATGGCACACATATGCAGATTTCCGTGTAGATTACAGAAAAATTATAGAGAACTTTCCTAAATGCGGTGTTCATAGTGTTTACTAGCCAAAAAGTACGATTCTTTGAAAAAAATTCGAAAAAGATCATTTGCCCCCCCTAATCTTACAATATATTTGACTTAGGATGCTGCAATTTTGCAAACATATGCAGATTTACGTGTAGATTACAGGAAAAATATATAGAACTGTCCTAAATGTAGTCTTCATAGTGTTTACTAGCCAAAAACTACTATTTTTTTTTAAAAATTCGAAAAAATGACCATGTCTCCCCCTCTAATCTTCCAAACTATTTGACTTGGGATGCTGCAATATGGCACACATATTCAGATTTCCGTGTAGATTACAGAAAAATTATAGAGAACTTTCCTAAATGCGGTGTTCATAGTGTTTACTAGCCAAAAAGTACGATTTTTTTAAAAAAATTCGAAAAAACGACCACGTCCCCCCCCCCTAATCTTCCAAACTATTTGACATAGGGTGCTGTAATTTCGTACACATATGCAGATTTACGTGTTGATTACAGGAAAATTATAGAGAACTGTCCTAAATGTAGTCTTCATAGTGTTTACTAGCCAAAAAGTACGATTTTTTGAAAAAAATTCGAAAAAACGACCACGTCCCCCCCCCCTAATCAACTAAACTATTTGATTTGGGATGCTGCAATATGGCACACATATGCAGATTTCCGTGAAGATTACAGAAACATTATAGAGAACTTTCCTAGATGCGGTATTCATAGTGTTTACTAGCCAAAAAGTACGATTTTTTGAAAAAAATTCGAAAAAACGACCACGCCCCCCCCCCCCCCTAATCTTCCAAACTATTTGACTTGGGATGCTGCAATATGGCACACATATGCAGATTTTCGTGTAGATTACAGAAAAATTATAGAGAACTTTCCTAAATGCGGTGTTCATAGTGTTTACTAGCCAAAAAGTACGATTTTTTGAAAAAAATTCGATAAAACGACCATGTCTCCCCCTCTAATCTTCCAAACTATTTGACTTGGGATGCTGCAATATAGCACACATATGCAGATTTCCGTGAAGATTACAGAAACATTATAGAGAACTTTCCTAAATGCGGTATTCATAGTGTTTACTAGCCAAAAAGTACGATTTTTTGAAAAAAATTCGAAAAAACGACCACGCCCCCCCCCCCTAATCTTCCAAACTATTTGACATAGGGTGCTGTAATTTCGTACACATATGCAGATTTACGTGTTGATTACAGGAAAATTATAGAAAACTGTCCTAAATGTAGTCTTCATAGTGTTTACTAGCCAAAAAGTACGATTTTTTTAAAAAAATTCGAAAAAACGACCACGTCCCCCCCCCCTAATCTTCCAAACTATTTGACATAGGATGCTGCAATATGGCACACATATGCAGATTTACGTGAAGATTACAGAAACATTATAGAGAACTTTCCTAAATGCGGTATTCATAGTGTTTACTAGCCAAAAAGTACGATTTTTTGAAAAAAATTCGAAAAAACGACCACGCCCCCCCCTAATCTTCCAAACTATTTGACTTGGGATGCTGCAATATGGCACACATATGCAGATTTCCGTGTAGATTACAGAAAAATTATAGAGAACTTTCCTAAATGCGGTGTTCATAGTGTTTACTAGCCAAAAAGTACGATTTTTTGAAAAAAATTCGATAAAACGACCATGTCTCCCCCTCTAATCTTCCAAACTATTTGACTTGGGATGCTGCAATATGGCACACATATGCAGATTTCCGTGAAGATTACAGAAACATTATAGAGAACTTTCCTAAATGCGGTATTCATAGTGTTTACTAGCCAAAAAGTACGATTTTTTGAAAAAAATTCGAAAAAACGACCAGGTCCCCCCCCTCTAATCTACCAAACTATTTGACTTGGGATGCTGCAATATGGCACACATATGCAGATTTCCGTGTAGATTACAGAAAAATTATAGAGAACTTTCCTAAATGCGGTGTTCATAGTGTTTACTAGCCAAAAAGTACGATTTTTTGAAAAAAATTCGATGAAACGACCATGTCTCCCCCTCTAATCTTCTAAACTATTTGACTTGCGATGCTGCAATATGGCACACATATGCAGATTTCCGTGAAGATTACAGAAACATTATAGAGAACTTTCCTAAATGCGGTATTCATAGTGTTTACTAGCCAAAAAGTACGATTTTTTGAAAAAAATTCGAAAAAACGACCACGCCCCCCCCCTAATCTTCCAAACTATTTGACATAGGGTGCTGTAATTTCGTACACATATGCAGATTTACGTGTTGATTACAGGAAAATTATAGAAAACTGTCCTAAATGTAGTCTTCATAGTGTTTACTAGCCAAAAAGTACGATTTTTTTAAAAAAATTCGAAAAAACGACCACGTCCCCCCCCCCTAATCTTCCAAACTATTTGACATAGGATGCTGCAATATGGCACACATATGCAGATTTACGTGAAGATTACAGAAACATTATAGAGAACTTTCCTAAATGCGGTATTCATAGTGTTTACTAGCCAAAAAGTACGATTTTTTGAAAAAAATTCGAAAAAACGACCACGCCCCCCCCTAATCTTCCAAACTATTTGACTTGGGATGCTGCAATATGGCACACATATGCAGATTTCCGTGTAGATTACAGAAAAATTATAGAGAACTTTCCTAAATGCGGTGTTCATAGTGTTTACTAGCCAAAAAGTACGATTTTTTGAAAAAAATTCGATAAAACGACCATGTCTCCCCCTCTAATCTTCCAAACTATTTGACTTGGGATGCTGCAATATGGCACACATATGCAGATTTCCGTGAAGATTACAGAAACATTATAGAGAACTTTCCTAAATGCGGTATTCATAGTGTTTACTAGCCAAAAAGTACGATTTTTTGAAAAAAATTCGAAAAAACGACCAGGTCCCCCCCCTCTAATCTACCAAACTATTTGACTTGGGATGCTGCAATATGGCACACATATGCAGATTTCCGTGTAGATTACAGAAAAATTATAGAGAACTTTCCTAAATGCGGTGTTCATAGTGTTTACTAGCCAAAAAGTACGATTTTTTGAAAAAAATTCGATGAAACGACCATGTCTCCCCCTCTAATCTTCTAAACTATTTGACTTGCGATGCTGCAATATGGCACACATATGCAGATTTCCGTGAAGATTACAGAAACATTATAGAGAACTTTCCTAAATGCGGTATTCATAGTGTTTACTAGCCAAAAAGTACGATTTTTTGAAAAAAATTCGAAAAAACGACCAGGTCCCCCCCCTCTAATCTACCAAACTATTTGACTTGGGATGCTGCAATATGGCACACATATGCAGATTTCCGTGTAGATTACAGAAAAATTATAGAGAACTTTCCTAAATGCGGTGTTCATAGTGTTTACTAGCCAAAAAGTACGATTTTTTGAAAAAAATTCGAAAAAACGACCACGCCCCCCCCCTAATCTTCCAAACTATTTGACATAGGGTGCTGTAATTTCGTACACATATGCAGATTTACGTGTTGATTACAGGAAAATTATTGAGAACTGTCCTAAATGTAGTCTTCATCGTGTTTACTAGCCAAAAAGTACGATTTTTTGAAAAAAATTCGAAAAAACGACCACGTCCCCCCCCCCTTAATCTACCAAACTATTTAACTTGGGATGCTGCAATATGGCACACATATGCAGATTTCCTTGTAGATTACAGAAAAATTATAGAGAACTTTCCTAAATGCGGTGTTCATAGTGTTTACTAGCCAAAAAGTACGATTTTTTTAAAAAAATTCGAAAAAACGACCACGTCCCCCCCCCCCCCCTAATCTTCCAAACTATTTGACATAGGATGCTGTAATTTCGTACACATATGCAGATTTACGTGTTGATTACAGGAAAATTATAGAGAACTGTCCTAAATGTAGTCTTCATAGTGTTTACTAGCCAAAAAGTACGATTTTTTGAAAAAAATTCGAAAAAACGACCACGTCCCCCCCCCTAATCTACCAAACTATTTGACTTGGGATGCTGCAATATGGCACACATATGCAGATTTCCGTGTAGATTACAGAAAAATTATAGAGAACTTTTCTAAATGCGGTCTTTATAGTGTTTACTAGCTAAAAAGTACGATTTTTTAAAAAAAATTCGAAAAGACGGCCATGTCCCCCCCCCCTTATCTTTTAAACTATTTAAAATAGGATGCTGCAATTTCGTAGGCATATGCAGATTTACGTGTAGATTACAGGAAAATTATAGAGAACTGTCCTAAATGTAGTCTTCATAGTGTTTACTAGCCAAAAAGTACGATTCTTTGAAAAAAATTCGAAAAAAGACCTTTTCCCCCCCTAATCTTCCAAACTATTTGACTTAGGATGCTGCAATTTCGCAAACATATGCAGATTTACGTGTAGATTACAGGAAAATAATAGAGAGCTGTCCTAAATGTAGCCTTCATAGTGTTTACTAGCCAAAACGTACTATTTTTTTTTAAAAATTCGAAAAAATGACCATGTCTCCCCCTCTAATCTTTCAAACTATTTGACTTGGGATGCTGCAATATGGTACACATATGCAGATTTCCGTGTAGATTACTGGAAAATTATAGAGAACTGTTCTAAATGTAGTCTTCATAGTGTTTACTAGCCAAAAAGTACTATTTTTTTTTAAAAATTCGAAAAAATGACCATGTCTCCCCCTCTAATCTTCCAAACTATTTGACTTGGGATGCTGCAATATGGCACACATATGCAGATTTCCGTGAAGATTACAGAAACATTATAGAAAACTTTCCTAAATGCGGTATTCATAGTGTTTACTAGCCAAAAAGTACGATTTTTTGAAAAAAATTCGAAAAAACGACCACGCCCCCCCCCCCTAATCTTCCAAACTATTTGACTTGGGATGCTGCAATATGGCACACATATGCAGATTTCCGTGTAGATTACAGAAAAATTATAGAGAACTTTCCTAAATGCGGTGTTCATAGTGTTTACTAGCCAAAAAGTACGATTTTTTGAAAAAAATTCGATAAAACGACCATGTCTCCCCCTCTAATCTTCCAAACTATTTGACTTGGGATGCTGCAATATGGCACACATATGCAGATTTCCGTGAAGATTACAGAAACATTATAGAGAACTTTCCTAAATGCGGTATTCATAGTGTTTACTAGCCAAAAAGTACGATTTTTTGAAAAAAATTCGAAAAAACGACCACGCCCCCCCCCCCCTAATCTTCCAAACTATTTGACATAGGGTGCTGTAATTTCGTACACATATGCAGATTTACGTGTTGATTACAGGAAAATTATAGAGAACTGTCCTAAATGTAGTCTTCATAGTGTTTACTAGCCAAAAAGTACGATTTTTTGAAAAAAATTCGAAAAAACGACCACGTCCCCCCCCCTAATCTACCAAACTATTTGACTTGGGATGCTGCAATATGGCACACATATGCAGATTTCCGTGTAGATTACAGAAAAATTATAGAGAACTTTTCTAAATGTGGTCTTTATAGTGTTTACTAGCTAAAAAGTACGATTTTTTAAAAAAAATTCGAAAAGACGACCATGTCCCCCCCCCCCTAATCTTTCAAACTATTTGACTTGGGATGCTGCAATTTCGTACACATATGCAGATTTACGTGTAGATTACAGGAAAATTATAGAGAACTGTCCTACATGTAGTCTTCATAGTGTTTACTAGCCAAAAAGTACGATTCTTTGAAAAAAAATCGAAAAAGATCATTTGCCCCCCCTAATCTTACAATATATTTGACTTAGGATGCTGCAATTTTGCACACATATGCAGATTTACGTGTAGATTACAGGAAAAATATATAGAACTGTCCTAAATGTAGTCTTCATAGTGTTTACTAGCCAAAAACTACTATTTTTTTTTTAAAAATTCGAAAAAATGAAAATGTCTCCCCCTCTAATCTTCCAAACTATATGACTTGGGATGCTGCAATATGGGACACATATGCAGATTTCCGTGTAGATTACAGAAAAATTATAAAGAACTTTCCTAAATGCGGTGTTCATAGTGTTTACTAGCCAAAAAGTACGATTTTTTGAAAAAAATTCGATAAAACGACCATGCCCCCCCCCCTAATCTGCCAAACTATTTGACTTAGGATGCTGCAATATGGTATACATATGCAGATTTCCGTGTAGATTACTGGAAAATTATAGAGAACTGTCCTAAATGTAGTCTTCATAGTGTTTACTAGCCAAAAAGTACTATTTTTTTTTAAAAATTCGAAAAAATGACCATGTCTCCCCCTCTAATCTTCCAAACTATTTGACTTGGGATGCTGAATTATTGCACACATATGCAGATTTCCGTGTAGATTACAGAAACATTATAGAGAACTTTCCTAAATGCGGTGTTCATAGTGTTTATTAGCCAAAAAGTACGATTCATGGAAAAAAAATCGAAAAAGATCATTTGCCCCCCCTAATCTTACAATATATTTGACTTAGGATGCTGCAATTTTGCACACATATGCAGATTTACGTGTAGATTACAGGAAAAATATATAGAACTGTCCTAAATGTAGTCTTCATAGTGTTTACTAGCCAAAAACTACTATTTTTTTTTTAAAAATTCGAAAAAATGAAAATGTCTCCCCCTCTAATCTTCCAAACTATATGACTTGGGATGCTGCAATATGGGACACATATGCAGATTTACGTGTTGATTACAGGAAAATTATAGAGAACTGTCCTAAATGTAGTCTTCATAGTGTTTACTAGCCAAAAAGTACGATTTTTTGAAAAAAATTCGAAAAAACGACCACGTCGCCCCACCCTAATCTACCAAACTATTTGACTTGGGATGCTGCAATATGGCACACATATGCAGATTTCCGTGAAGATTACAGAAACATTATAGAGAACTTTCCTAAATGCGGTATTCATAGTGTTTACTAGCCAAAAAGTACGATTTTTTGAAAAAAATTCGATAAAACGACCATGCCCCCCCCTAATCTGCCAAACTATTTGACTTAGGATGCTGCAATATGGTACACATATGCAGATTTCCGTGTAGATTACAGGAAAATTATAGAGAACTGTCCTAAATGTAGTCTTCATAGTGTTTACTAGCCAAAAAGTACTATTTTTTTTTAAAAATTCGAAAAAATGACCATGTCTCCCCCTCTAATCTTCCAAACTATTTGACTTGGGATGCTGCAATATGGCACACATATGCAGATTTCCGTGAAGATTACAGAAACATTAAAGAGAACTTTCCTAAATGCGGTATTCATAGTGTTTACTAGCCAAAAAGTACGATTTTTTGAAAAAAATTCGAAAAAACGACCACGCCCCCCCCCCCCCTAATCTTCCAAACTATTTGACTTGGGGTGCTGCAATATGGCACACATATGCAGATTTCCGTGTAGATTACAGAAAAATTATAGAGAACTTTCCTAAATGCGGTGTTCATAGTGTTTACTAGCCAAAAAGTACGATTTTTTGAAAAAAATTCGATAAAACGACCATGTCTCCCCCTCTAATCTTCCAAACTATTTGACTTGGGATGCTGCAATATGGCACACATATGCAGATTTCCGTGAAGATTACAGAAACATTATAGAGAACTTTCCTAAATGCGGTATTCATAGTGTTTACTAGCCAAAAAGTACGATTTTTTGAAAAAAAATTCGAAAAAACGACCACGCCCCCCCCCCTAATCTTCCAAACTATTTGACATAGGGTGCTGTAATTTCGTACACATATGCAGATTTACGTGTTGATTACAGGAAAATTATAGAGAACTGTCCTAAATGTAGTCTTCATAGTGTTTACTAGCCAAAAAGTACGATTTTTTGAAAAAAATTCGAAAAAACGACCACGCCCCCCCCCTCTAATCTACCAAACTATTTGACTTGGGATGCTGCAATATGGCACACATATGCAGATTTCCGTGTAGATTACAGAAAAATTATAGAGAACTTTCCTAAATGCGGTGTTCATAGTGTTTACTAGCCAAAAAGTACGATTTTTTGAAAAAAATTCGATGAAACGACCATGTCTCCCCCTCTAATCTTCTAAACTATTTGATTTGCGATGCTGCAATATGGCACACATATGCAGATTTCCGTGAAGATTACAGAAACATTATAGAGAACTTTCCTAAATGCGGTATTCATAGTGTTTACTAGCCAAAAAGTACGATTTTTTGAAAAAAATTCGAAAAAACGACCACGCCCCCCCCCCTAATCTTCCAAACTATTTGACATAGGGTGCTGTAATTTCGTACACATATGCAGATTTACGTGTTGATTACAGGAAAATTATTGAGAACTGTCCTAAATGTAGTCTTCATAGTGTTTACTAGCCAAAAAGTACGATTTTTTGAAAAAAATTCGAAAAAACGACCACGTCCCCCCCCCCCCTAATCTACCAAACTATTTAACTTGGGATGCTGCAATATGGCACACATATGCAGATTTCCTTGTAGATTACAGAAAAATTATAGAGAACTTTCCTAAATGCGGTGTTCATAGTGTTTACTAGCCAAAAAGTACGATTTTTTTAAAAAAATTCGAAAAAAAGACCACGTCCCCCCCCCCCCCTAATCTACCAAACTATTTGACATAGGATGCTGTAATTTCGTACACATATGCAGATTTACGTGTTGATTACAGGAAAATTATAGAGAACTGTCCTAAATGTAGTCTTCATAGTGTTTACTAGCCAAAAAGTACGATTTTTTGAAAAAAATTCGAAAAAACGACCACGTCCCCCCCCCCTAATCTACCAAACTATTTGACTTGGGATGCTGCAATATGGCACACATATGCAGATTTCCGTGTAGATTACAGAAAAATTATAGAGAACTTTTCTAAATGCGGTCTTTATAGTGTTTACTAGCTAAAAAGTACGATTTTTTAAAAAAAATTCGAAAAGACGACCATGTCCCCCCCCCCCTTATCTTTTAAACTATTTAAAATAGGATGCTGCAATTTCGTAGGCATATGCAGATTTACGTGTAGATTACAGGAAAATTATAGAGAACTGTCCTAAATGTAGTCTTCATAGTGTTTACTAGCCAAAAAGTACGATTCTTTGAAAAAAATTCAAAAAAAGACCTTTTCCCCCCCTAATCTTCCAAACTATTTGACTTAGGATGCTGCAATTTCGCAAACATATGCAGATTTACGTGTAGATTACAGGAAAATAATAGAGAGCTGTCCTAAATGTAGCCTTCATAGTGTTTACTAGCCAAAACGTACTATTTTTTTTTAAAAATTCGAAAAAATGACCATGTCTCCCCCTCTAATCTTTCAAACTATTTGACTTGGGATGCTGCAATATGGTACACATATGCAGATTTCCGTGTAGATTACTGGAAAATTATAGAGAACTGTTCTAAATGTAGTCTTCATAGTGTTTACTAGCCAAAAAGTACTATTTTTTTTTAAAAATTCGAAAAAATGACCATGTCTCCCCCTCTAATCTTCCAAACTATTTGACTTGGGATGCTGCAATATGGCACACATATGCAGATTTCCGTGAAGATTACAGAAACATTATAGAAAACTTTCCTAAATGCGGTATTCATATTGTTTACTAGCCAAAAAGTACGATTTTTTGAAAAAAATTCGAAAAAACGACCACGCCCCAACCCCCTAATCTTTCAAACTATTTGACTTGGGATGCTGCAATTTCGTACACATATGCAGATTTACGTGTAGATTACAGGAAAATTATAGAGAACTGTCCTACATGTAGTCTTCATAGTGTTTACTAGCCAAAAAGTACGATTCTTTGAAAAAAAATCGAAAAAGATCATTTGCCCCCCCTAATCTTACAATATATTTGACTTAGGATGCTGCAATTTTGCACACATATGCAGATTTACGTGTAGATTACAGGAAAAATATATAGAACTGTCCTAAATGTAGTCTTCATAGTGTTTACTAGCCAAAAACTACTATTTTTTTTTTAAAAATTCGAAAAAATGAAAATGTCTCCCCCTCTAATCTTCCAAACTATATGACTTGGGATGCTGCAATATGGGACACATATGCAGATTTCCGTGTAGATTACAGAAAAATTATAGAGAACTTTCCTAAATGCGGTGTTCATAGTGTTTACTAGCCAAAAAGTACGATTTTTTTAAAAAAATTCGAAAAAACGACCACGTCCCCCCCTAATCTTCCAAACTATTTGACATAGGGTGCTGTAATTTCGTACACATATGCAGATTTACCTGTTGATTACAGGAAAATTATAGAGAACTGTCCTAAATGTAGTCTTCATAGTGTTTACTAGCCAAAAAGTACGATTTTTTGAAAAAAATTCGAAAAAACGACCACGCCCCCCTCCCTAATCTTCCAAACTATTTGACTTGGGATGTTGCAATATGGCACACATATGCAGATTTCCGTGTAGATTACAGAAAAATTATAGAGAACTTTCCTAAATGCGGTGTTCATAGTGTTTACTAGCCAAAAAGTACGATTTTTTGAAAAAAATTCGATAAAACGACCATGTCTCCCCCTCTAATCTTCCAAACTATTTAACTTGGGATGCTGCAATATGGCACGCATATGCAGATTTCCGTGAAGATTACAGAAACATTATAGAGAACTTTCCTAAATGCGGTATTCATAGTGTTTACTAGCCAAAAAGTACGATTTTTTGAAAAAAATTCGAAAAAACGACCACGCCCCCCCCCCCCTAATCTTCCAAACTATTTGACATAGGGTGCTGTAATTTCGTACACATATGCAGATTTACGTGTTGATTACAGGAAAATTATAGAGAACTGTCCTAAATGTAGTCTTCATAGTGTTTACTAGCCAAAAAGTATGATTTTTTGAAAAAAATTCGAAAAAACGACCACGTCCCCCCCCCTAATCTACCAAACTATTTGACTTGGGATGCTGCAATATGGCACACATATGCAGATTTCCGTGTAGATTACAGAAAAATTATAGAGAACTTTTCTAAATGCGGTCTTTATAGTGTTTACTAGCTAAAAAGTACGATTTTTTAAAAAAAATTCGAAAAGACGACCATGTCCCCCCCCCCCCCTAATCTTTCAAACTATTTGACTTGGGATGCTGCAATTTCGTACACATATGCAGATTTACGTGTAGATTACAGGAAAATTATAGAGAACTGTCCTACATGTAGTCTTCATAGTGTTTACTAGCCAAAAAGTACGATTCTTTGAAAAAAAATCGAAAAAGATCATTTGCCCCCCCTAATCTTACAATATATTTGACTTAGGATGCTGCAATTTTGCACACATATGCAGATTTACGTGTAGATTACAGGAAAAATATATAGAACTGTCCTAAATGTAGTCTTCATAGTGTTTACTAGCCAAAAACTACTATTTTTTTTTTAAAAATTCGAAAAAATGAAAATGTCTCCCCCTCTAATCTTCCAAACTATTTGACTTGGGATGCTGCAATATTGCACACATATGCAGATTTCCGTGAAGATTACAGAAACATTATAGAGAACTTTCCTAAATGCGGTCTTTATAGTGTTTACTAGCTAAAAAGTACGATTTTTAAAAAAAAATTTGAAAAGACGACCATGTCCCCCCCCCTTATCTTTTAAACTATTTGACATAGGATGCTGCAATTTCGTAGGCATATGTAGATTTACGTGTAGATTACAGGAAAATTATAGAGAACTGTCCTAAATGTAGTCTTCATAGTGTTTACTAGCCAAAAAGTACGATTCTTTGAAAAAAATTCGAAAAAAGACATTTTCCCCCCCTAATCTTCCAAACTATTTGACTTAGGATGCTTCAATTTCGCAAACATATGCAGATTTACGTGTAGATTACAGGAAAATTATAGAGAACTGTCCTAAATGTAGCCTTCATAGTGTTTACTAGCCAAAACGTACTATTTTTTTTTAAAAATTCGAAAAAATGACCATGTCTCCCCCTCTAATCTTTCAAACTATTTGACTTGGGATGCTGCAATATTGCACACATATGCAGATTTCCGTGTAGATTACAGAAAAATTATAGAGAACTTTCCTAAATGCGGTGTTCATAGTGTTTACTAGCCAAAAAGTACGATTTTTGAAAAAAATTCGATAAAACGACCATGCCCCCCCCCTAATCTGCCAAACTATTTGACTTAGGATGCTGCAATATGGTACACATATGCAGATTTCCGTGTAGATTACAGGAAAATTATAGAGAACTGTCCTAAATGTAGTCTTCAGAGTGTTTACTAGCCAAAAAGTACTATTTTTTTTAAAAATTCGAAAAAATGACCATGTCTCCCCCTCTAATCTTCCAAACTATTTGACTTGGGATGCTGCAATATGGCACACATATGCAGATTTCCGTGAAGATTACAGAAACATTATAGAGAACTTTCCTAAATGCGGTCTTTATAGTGTTTACTAGCTAAAAAGTACGATTTTTTAAAAAAAATTCGAAAAAACGACCACGCCCCCCCCCCTAATCTTCCAAACTATTTGACTTGGGATGCTGCAATTTTGTACACATATGCAGATTTACGTGTAGATTACAGAAAAATTATAGAGAACTTTCCTAAATGCGGTGTTCATAGTGTTTACTAGCCAAAAAGTACGATTTTTTGAAAAAAATTCGATAAAACGACCATGTCTCCCCCCCCTTTATCTTTTAAACTATTTGACATAGGATGCTGCAATTTCGTAGGCATATGCAGATTTACGTGTAGATTACAGGAAAATTATAGAGAACTGTCCTAAATGTAGTCTTCATAGTGTTTACTAGCCAAAAAGTACTATTTTTTTTAAAAATTCGAAAAAATGACCATGTCTCCCCCTCTAATCTTCCAAACTATTTGACTTGGGATGCTGCAATATGGCACACATATGCAGATTTCCGTGAAGATTACAGAAACATTATAGAGAACTTTCCTAAATGCGGTATTCATAGTGTTTACTAGCCAAAAAGTACGATTTTTTGAAAAAAATTCGAAAAAACGACCACGCCCCCCCCCCCCTTATCTTCCAAACTATTTGACTTGGAATGCTGCAATTTTGTACACATATGCAGATTTACGTGTAGATTACAGGAAAATTATAGAGAACTGTCCTAAATGTAGTCTTCATAGTGTTTACTAGCCAAAAAGTACGATTCTTTGTAAAAAATTCGAAAAAGATCATTTGCCCCCCCTAATCTTACAATATATTTGACTTAGGATGCTGCAATTTTGCACACATATGCAGATTTACGTGTAGATTACAGGAAAAATATATAGAACTGTCCTAAATGTAGTCTTCATAGTGTTTACTAGCCAAAAACTACTATTTTTTTTTTAAAAATTCGAAAAAATGAAGATGTCTCCCCCTCTAATCTTCCAAACTATATGACTTGGGATGCTGCAATATGGGACACATATGCAGATTTCCGTGTAGATTTCAGGAAAATTATAGAGAACTTTCCTAAATGCGGTCTTTATAGTGTTTACTAGCTAAAAAGTACGATTTTTTAAAAAAAATTCGAAAAGACGACCATGTCCCCCCCCCTTATCTTTTAAACTATTTGACATAGGATCCTGCAATTTCGTAGGCATATGTAGATTTACGTGTAGATTACAGGAAAATTATAGAGAACTGTCCTAAATGTAGTCTTCATAGTGTTTACTAGCCAAAAAGTACGATTCTTTGAAAAAAATTCGAAAAAAGACATTTTCCCCCCCTAATCTTCCAAACTATTTAACTTAGGATGCTGCAATTTCGCAAACATATACAGATTTACGTGTAGGTTACAGGAAAATAATAGAGAGCTGTCCTAAATGTAGCCTTCATAGTGTTTACTAGCCAAAACGTACTATTTTTTTTTAAAAATTCGAAAAAATGACCATGTCTCCCCCTCTAATCTTTCAAACTATTTGACTTGGGATGCTGCAATATTGCACACATATGCAGATTTCCGTGTAGATTACAGGAAAATTATAGAGAACTGTCCTAAATGTAGTCTTCATAGTGTTTACTAGCCAAAAAGTACTATTTTTTTTTAAAAATTCGAAAAATGACCATGTCTCCCCCTCTAATCTTCCAAACTATTTGACTTGGGATGCTGCAATATGGCACACATATGCAGATTTCCGTGAAGATTACAGAAACATTATAGAGAACTTTCCTAAATGCGGTATTCATAGTGTTTACTAGCCAAAAAGTACGATTTTTTGAAAAAAATTCGAAAAAACGACCACGCCCCCCCCCCCCCCCTAATCTTCCAAACTATTTGACTTGGGATGCTGCAATTTTGTACACATATGCAGATTTACGTGTAGATTACAGGAAAATTATAGAGAACTGTCCTAAATGTAGTCTTCATAGTGTTTACTAGCCAAAAAGTAGGATTCTTTGAAAAAAATTCGAAAAAGATCATTTGCCCCCCCTAATCTTACAATATATTTGACTTAGGATGCTGCAAGTTTGCACACATATGCAGATTTACGTGTAGATTACAGGAAAAATATATAGAACTGTCCTAAATGTAGTCTTCATAGTGTTTACTAGCCAAAAACTACTATTTTTTTTTTAAAAATTCGAAAAAATGAAAATGTCTCCCCCTCTAATCTTCCAAACTATATGACTTGGGATGCTGCAATATGGGACACATATGCAGATTTCCGTGTAGATTTCAGGAAAATTAGAGAACTTTCCTAAATGCGGTCTTTATAGTGTTTACTAGCTAAAAAGTACAATTTTTTAAAAAAAATTCGAAAAGACGACCATGTCCCCCCCCCCTTATCTTTTAAACTATTTGACATAGGATGCTGCAATTTCGTAGGCATATGCAGATTTACGTGTAGATTACAGGAAAATTATAGAGAACTGTCCTAAATGTAGTCTTCATAGTGTTTACTAGCCAAAAAGTACGATTCTTTGAAAAAAATTCGAAAAAAGACCTTTTCCCCCCCTAATCTTCCAAACTATTTGACTTAGGATGCATCAATTTCGCAAACATATGCAGATTTACGTGTAGATTACAGAAACATTATAGAGAACTTTCTTAAATGCGGTGTTCATAGTGTTTACTAGCCAAAAACTACTATTTTTTTTTTAAAAATTCGAAAAAATGAAAATGTCTCCCCCTCTAATCTTCCAAACTATTTCACTTGGGATGCTGCAATATTGCACACATATGCAGATTTCCGTGTAGATTACAGAAACATTATAGAGAACTTTCTTAAATGCGGTGTTCATAGTGTTTATTAGCCAAAAAGTACGATTTTTTGAAAAAAATTCGATAAAACGACCATGCCCCCCCCCCTAATCTGCCAAACTATTTGACTTAGGATGCTGCAATATGGTACACATATGCAGATTTACGTGTAGATTACAGGAAAATTATAGAGAACTGTCCTAAATGTAGTCTTCATAGTGTTTACTAGCCAAAAAGTACTATTTTTTTTTAAAAATTCGAAAAAATGACCATGTCTCCCCCTCTAATCTTTCAAATTATTTGACTTGGGATGCTGGAATATGGCACACATATGCAGATTTCCGTGTAGATTACAAAAACATTATAGAGAACTTTCCTAAATGCGGTATTCATAGTGTTTACTACCCAAAAACTACTATTTTTTTTTTTAAAATTCGAAAAAATGAAAATGTCTCCCCCTCTAATCTTCCAAACTATATGACTTGGGATGCTGCAATATGGGACACATATGCAGATTTCCGTGTAGATTTCAGGAAAATTATAGAGAACTTTCCTAAATGCGGTCTTTATAGTGTTTACTAGCTAAAAAGTACGATTTTATAAAAAAAATTTGAAAAGACGACCATGTCCCCCCCCCCCTTATCTTTTAAACTATTTGACATAGGATGCTGCAATTTCGTAGGCATATGTAGATTTACGTGTAGATTACAGGAAAATTATAGAGAACTGTCCTAAATGTAGTCTTCATAGTGTTTACTAGCCAAAAAGTACGATTCTTTGAAAAAAATTCGAAAAAAGACCTTTTCCCCCCTTACTCTTCCAAAGTATTTGACTTAGGATGCTTCAATTTCGCAAACATATGCAGATTTACGTGTAGATTACAGGAAAATTATAGAGAACTGTCCTAAATGTAGCCTTCATAGTGTTTACTAGCCAAAACGTACTATTTTTTTTTAAAAATTCGAAAAAATGACCATGTCTCCCCCTCTAATCTTCCAAACTATTTGACTTAGGATGCTGCAATATGGTACACATATGCAGATTTCCGTGTAGATTACAGGAAAATTATAGAGAACTGTCCTAAATGTAGTCTTCATAGTGTTTACTAGCCAAAAAGTACGATTCTTTGAAAAAAATTCGAAAAAAGACCTTTTCCCCCCCTAATCTTCTAAACTATTTGACTTAGGATGCTGCAATTTCGCAAACATATGCAGATTTACGTGTAGATTACAGAAAAATAATAGAGAGCTGTCCTAAATGTAGCCTTCATAGTGTTTACTAGCCAAAACGTACTATTTGTTTTTAAAAAATCGAAAAAATGACCATGTCTCCCCCTCTAATCTTTCAAACTATTTGACTTGGGATGCTGCAATATTGCACACATATGCAGATTTCCGTGTAGATTACAGAGCAATTATAGAGAACTTTCCTAAATGCGGTGTTCATAGTGTTTACTAGCCAAAAAGTACGATTTTTTGAAAAAAATTCGATAAAACGACCATGCCCCCTCCCCTAATCTGCCAAACTATTTTACTTAGGATGCTGCAATATGGTACACATATGCAGATTTCCGTGTAGATTACAGGAAAATTATAGAGAACTGTCCTAAATGTAGTCTTCATAGTGTTTACTAGCCAAAAAGTACTATTTTTTTTTAAAAATTCGAAAAAATGACCATGTCTCCCCCTCTAATCTTCCAAACTATTTGACTTGGGATGCTGCAATATGGCACACATATGCAGATTTCCGTGAAGATTACAGAAACATTATAGAGAACTTTCCTAAATGCGGTATTCATAGTGTTTACTAGCCAAAAAGTACGATTTTTTGAAAAAAATTCGAAAAAACGACCACGCCCCCCCCTAATCTTCCAAACTATATGACTTGGGATGCTGCAATATGGGACACATATGCAGATTTCCGTGTAGATTTCAGGAAAATTATAGAGAACTTTCCTAAATGCGGTCTTTATAGTGTTTACTAGCTAAAAAGTACGATTTTTTAAAAAAAATTCGAAAAGACGACCATGTCCCCCCCCCCCCTTATCTTTTAAACTATTTGACATAGGATGCTGCAATTTTGTAGGCATATGCAGATTTACGTGTAGATTACAGGAAAATTATAGAGAACTGTCCTAAATGTAGTCTTCATTGTGTTTACTAGCCAAAAAGTACGATTCTTTGAAAAAAATTCGAAAAAAGACCTTTCCCCCCCCTAATCTTCCAAACTATTTGACTAAGGATGCTTCAATTTCGCAAACATATGCAGATTTACGTGTAGATTACAGGAAAATTATAGAGAACTGTCCTAAATGTAGCCTTCATAGTGTTTACTAGCCAAAAAGTACTATTTTTTTTAAAAATTCGAAAAAATGACCATGTCTCCCCCTCTAATCTTCCAAACTATTTGACTTGGGATGCTGCAATATTGCACACATATGCAGATTTCCGTGTAGATTACAGAAAAATTATAGAGAACTTTCCTAAATGCGGTGTTCATAGTGTTTACTAGCCAAAAAGTACAATTTTTTGAAAAAAATTCGATAAAACGAACATGCCCCCCCCCCCCTAATCTGCCAAACTATTTGACTTAGGATGCTGCAATATGGTACACATATGCAGATTTCCGTGTAGATTACAGGAAAATTATAGAGAACTGTCCTAAATGTAGTCTTCATAGTGTTTACTAGCCAAAAAGTACTATTTTTTTTTAAAAATTCGAAAAAATGACCATGTCTCCCCCTCTAATCTTCCAAACTATTTGACTTGGGATGCTGCAATATGGCACACATATGCAGATTTCCGTGAAGATTACAGAAACATTATAGAGAACTTTCCTAAATGCGGTCTTTATAGTGTTTACTAGCTAAAAAGTACGATTTTTAAAAAAAAATTCGAAAAGACGACCATGTCCCCCCCCCCTTATCTTTTAAACTATTTGACATAGGATGCTGCAATTTCGTAGGCATATGCAGATTTACGTGTAGATTACAGGAAAATTATAGAGAACTGTCCTAAATGTAGTCTTCATAGTGTTTACTAGCCAAAAAAGACGATTCTTTGAAAAAAATTCGAAAAAAGTCCTTTTCCCCCCCCTAATCTTCCAAACTATTTGACTTAGGATGATGCAATTTCGCAAACATATGCAGATTTACGTGTAGATTACAGGAAAATTATAGAGAACTGTCCTAAATGTAGCCTTCATAGTGTTTACTAGCCAAAACGTACTATTTTTTTTTAAAAATTCGAAAAAATGACCATGTCTCCCCCCCTAATCTTCCAAACTATTTGACTTGGGATGCTGCAATATAGCACACATATGCAAATTTCCGTGTAGATTACAGCAAAATTATACAGAACTTTCCTAAATGCGGTCTTTATAGTGTTTACTAGCTAAAAAGTACGATTTTTTAAAAAAAATTCGAAAAGACGACCATGCCCCCCCCCCTTTATCTTTTAAACTATTTGACATAGGATGCTGCAATTTCGTAGGCATATGCAGATTTACGTGTAGATTACAGGAAAATTATAGAGAACTGTCCTAAATGTAGTCTTCATAGTGTTTACTAGCCAAAAAAGACGATTCTTTGAAAAAAATTCGAAAAAAGACCTTTTCCCCCCTAAATCTTCCAAACTATTTGACTTAGGATGCTGCAATTTCGCAAACATATGCAGACTTACGTGTAGATTACAGGAAAATTATAGAGAACTGTCCTAAATGTAGCCTTCATAGTGTTTACTAGCCAAAACGTACTATTTTTTTTTAAAAATTCGAAAAAATGACCATGTCTTCCCCTCTAATCTTCCAAACTATTTGACTTGGGATGCTGCAATATTGCACACATATGCAGATTTCCGTGTAGATTACAGAAAAATTATATAGAACTTTCCTAAATGCGGTGTTCATAGTGTTTACTAGCCAAAAAGTACGATTTTTTTAAAAAAATTCGATAAAACGACCATGCCCCCCCCCTAATCTGCCAAACTATTTGACTTAGGATGCTGCAATATGGTACACATATCCAGATTTCCGTGTAGATTACAGAAAAATTATAGAGAACTGTCCTAAATGTAGTATTCATAGTGTTTACTAGCCAAAAAGTACTATTTTTGTTTAAAAATTCGAAAAAATGACCATGTCTCCCCCTCTAATCTTCCAAACTATTTGACTTGGGATGCTGCAATATGGCACACATATGCAAATTTCCGTGTAGATTACAGACAAATTATAGAGAACTTTCCTAAATGCTGTGTTCATAGTGTTTACTAGCCAAAAAGTACGATTTCTTTAAAAAAATTCGAAAAAACGACCACGTCCCCCCCCTAATCTTCCAAACTATTTGACATAGCATGCTGTAATTTCGTACACATATGCAGATTTACGTGTTGATTACAGGAAAATTATAGAGAACTGTCCTTAATGTAGTCTTCATAGTGTTTACTAGCCAAAAAGTACGATTTTTTGAAAAAAATTCGAAAAACCGACCACGTCCCCCCCCCTAATCTACCAAACTATTTGACTTGGGATGCTGCAATATGGCACACATATGCAGATTTCCGTGTAGATTACAGATAAATTACAGAGAACTTCCCTAAATGCGGTCTTTATAGTGTTTGCTAGCTAAAAAGTACGATTTTTTAAAAAAAATTCGATAAAACGACCATGTCCCCCCTCTACTCTTTTAAACTATTTGACATAGAATGCTGCAATTTCGTACACATATGCAGATTTACGTGTAGATTACAGGAAAATTGTAGAGAACTGTCCTAAATGTAGTCTTCATAGTGTTTACTAGCTAAAAAGTACGATTTTTTAAAAAAAATTCGATAAAACGACTATGTCCCCCCTCTAATCTTTTAAACTATTTGACATGGGATGCTGCAATATTGCACACATATGCAGATTTCCGTGTAGATTACAGAAAAATTATAGAGAACTTTCCTAAATGCGGTGTTCATAGTGTTTACTAGCCAAAAAGTACAATTTTTTGAAAAAAATTCGATAAAACGAACATGCCCCCCCCCTAATCTGCCAAACTATTTGACTTAGGATGCTGCAATATGGTACACATATGCAGATTTCCGTGTAGATTACAGGAAAATTATAGAGAACTGTCCTAAATGTAGTCTTCATAGTGTTTACTAGCCAAAAAGTACTATTTTTTTTTAAAAATTCGAAAAAATGACCATGTCTCCCCCCCTAATCTTCCAAACTATTTGACTTGGGATGCTGCAATATAGCACACATATGCAAATTTCCGTGTAGATTACAGCAAAATTATAGAGAACTTTCCTAAATGCGGTCTTTATAGTGTTTACTAGCTAAAAAGTACGATTTTTTAAAAAAAATTCGAAAAGACGACCATGTCCCCCCCCCTTTATCTTTTAAACTATTTGACATAGGATGCTGCAATTTCGTAGGCATATGCAGATTTACGTGTAGATTACAGGAAAATTATAGAGAACTGTCCTAAATGTAGTCTTCATAGTGTTTACTAGCCAAAAAAGACGATTCTTTGAAAAAAATTCGAAAAAAGACCTTTTCCCCCCTAAATCTTCCAAACTATTTGACTTAGGATGCTGCAATTTCGCAAACATATGCAGACTTACGTGTAGATTACAGGAAAATTATAGAGAACTGTCCTAACTGTAGCCTTCATAGTGTTTACTAGCCAAAACGTACTATTTTTTTTTAAAAATTCGAAAAAATGACCATGTCTCCCCCTCTAATCTTCCAAACTATTTGACTTGGGATGCTGCAATATTGCACACATATGCAGATTTCCGTGTAGATTACAGAAAAATTATATAGAACTTTCCTAAATGTAGTATTCATAGTGTTTACTAGCCAAAAAGTACTATTTTTGTTTAAAAATTCGAAAAAATGACCATGTCTCCCCCTCTAATCTTCCAAACTATTTGACTTGGGATGCTGCAATATGGCACACATATGCAAATTTCCGTGTAGATTACAGACAAATTATAGAGAACTTTCCTAAATGCTGTGTTCATAGTGTTTACTAGCCAAAAAGTACGATTTTTTTAAAAAAATTCGAAAAAAGACCTTTTCCCCCCTTACTCTTCCAAAGTATTTGACTTGGGATGCTGCAATATTGCACACATATGCAGATTTCCGTGTAGATTACAGAAAAATTATATAGAACTTTCCTAAATGTAGTATTCATAGTGTTTACTAGCCAAAAAGTACTATTTTTGTTTAAAAATTCGAAAAAATGACCATGTCTCCCCCTCTAATCTTCCAAACTATTTGACTTGGGATGCTGCAATATTGCACACATATGCAGATTTCCGTGTAGATTACAGAAAAATTATATAGAACTTTCCTAAATGTAGTATTCATAGTGTTTACTAGCCAAAAAGTACTATTTTTGTTTAAAAATTCGAAAAAATGACCATGTCTCCCCCTCTAATCTTCCAAACTATTTGACTTAGGATGCTGCAATATGGTACACATATGCAGATTTCCGTGTAGATTACAGGAAAATTATAGAGAACTGTCCTAAATGTAGTCTTCATAGTGTTTACTAGCCAAAAAGTACGATTCTTTGAAAAAAATTCGAAAAAAGACCTTTTCCCCCCCTAATCTTCTAAACTATTTGACTTAGGATGCTGCAATTTCGCAAACATATGCAGATTTACGTGTAGATTACAGGAAAATAATAGAGAGCTGTCCTAAATGTAGCCTTCATAGTGTTTACTAGCCAAAACGTACTATTTTTTTTTAAAAAATCGAAAAAATGACCATGTCTCCCCCTCTAATCTTTCAAACTATTTGACTTGGGATGCTGCAATATTGCACACATATGCAGATTTCCGTGTAGATTACAGAACAATTATAGAGAACTTTCCTAAATGCGGTGTTCATAGTGTTTACTAGCCAAAAAGTACGATTTTTTGAAAAAAATTCGATAAAACGACCATGCCCCCTCCCCTAATCTGCCAAACTATTTTACTTAGGATGCTGCAATATGGTACACATATGCAGATTTCCGTGTAGATTACAGGAAAATTATAGAGAACTGTCCTAAATGTAGTCTTCATAGTGTTTACTAGCCAAAAAGTACTATTTTTTTTTAAAAATTCGAAAAAATGACCATGTCTCCCCCTCTAATCTTCCAAACTATTTGACTTGGGATGCTGCAATATGGCACACATATGCAGATTTCCGTGAAGATTACAGAAACATTATAGAGAACTTTCCTAAATGCGGTATTCATAGTGTTTACTAGCCAAAAAGTACGATTTTTTGAAAAAAATTCGAAAAAACGACCACGCCTCCCCCCTAATCTTCCAAACTATATGACTTGGGATGCTGCAATATGGGACACATATGCAGATTTCCGTGTAGATTTCAGGAAAATTATAGAGAACTTTCCTAAATGCGGTCTTTATAGTGTTTACTAGCTAAAAAGTACGATTTTTTAAAAAAAATTCGAAAAGACGACCATGTCCCCCCCCCCCCCTTATCTTTTAAACTATTTGACATAGGATGCTGCAATTTTGTAGGCATATGCAGATTTACGTATAGATTACAGGAAAATTATAGAGAACTGTCCTAAATGTAGTCTTCATTGTGTTTACTAGCCAAAAAGTACGATTCGTTGAAAAAAATTCGAAAAAAGACCTTTCCCCCCCCCTAATCTTCCAAACTATTTGACTAAGGATGCTTCAATTTCGCAAACATATGCAGATTTACGTGTAGATTACAGGAAAATTATAGAGAACTGTCCTAAATGTAGTCTTCATAGTGTTTACTAGCCAAAAAAGACGATTCTTTGAAAAAAATTCGAAAAAAGACCTTTTCCCCCCTAAATCTTCCAAACTATTTGACTTAGGATGCTGCAATTTCGCAAACATATGCAGACTTACGTGTAGATTACAGGAAAATTATAGAGAACTGTCCTAAATGTAGCCTTCATAGTGTTTACTAGCCAAAACGTACTATTTTTTTTTAAAAATTCGAAAAAATGACCATGCCCCCCCCCTAATCTGCCAAACTATTTGACTTAGGATGCTGCAATATGGTACACATATCCAGATTTCCGTGTAGATTACAGAAAAATTATAGAGAACTGTCCTAAATGTAGTATTCATAGTGTTTACTAGCCAAAAAGTACTATTTTTGTTTAAAAATTCGAAAAAATGACCAAGTCTCCCCCTCTAATCTTCCAAACTATTTGACTTGGGATGCTGCAATATGGCACACATATGCAAATTTCCGTGTAGATTACAGATAAATTACAGAGAACTTCCCTAAATGCGGTCTTTATAGTGTTTGCTAGCTAAAAAGTACGATTTTTTAAAAAAAATTCGATAAAACGACCATGTCCCCCCTCTACTCTTTTACACTATTTGACATAGAATGCTGCAATTTCGTACACATATGCAGATTTACGTGTAGATTACAGGAAAATTGTAGAGAACTGTCCTAAATGTAGTCTTCATAGTGTTTACTAGCTAAAAAGTACGATTTTTTAAAAAAAATTCGATAAAACGACCATGTCCCCCCTCTAATCTTTTAAACTATTTGACATGGGATGCTGCAATATTGCACACATATGCAGATTTCCGTGTAGATTACAGAAAAATTATAGAGAACTTTCCTAAATGCGGTGTTCATAGTGTTTACTAGCCAAAAAGTACAATTTTTTGAAAAAAATTCGATAAAACGAACATGCCCCCCCCCCTAATCTGCCAAACTATTTGACTTAGGATGCTGCAATATGGTACACATATGCAGATTTCCGTGTAGATTACAGGAAAATTATAGAGAACTGTCCTAAATGTAGTCTTCATAGTGTTTACTAGCCAAAAAGTACTATTTTTTTTAAAAATTCGAAAAAATGACCATGTCTCCCCCTCTAATCTTCCAAACTATTTGACTTGGGATGCTGCAATATGGCACACATATGCAGATTTCCGTGAAGATTACAGAAACATTATAGAGAACTTTCCTAAATGCGGTCTTTATAGTGTTTACTAGCTAAAAAGTACGATTTTTAAAAAAAAATTCGAAAAGACGACCATGTCCCCCCCCCCCTTATCTTTTAAACTATTTGACATAGGATGCTGCAATTTCGTAGGCATATGCAGATTTACGTGTAGATTACAGGAAAATTATAGAGAACTGTCCTAAATGTAGTCTTCATAGTGTTTACTAGCCAAAAAAGACGATTCTTTGAAAAAAATTCGAAAAAAGTCCTTTTCCCCCCCTAATCTTCCAAACTATTTGACTTAGGATGCTGCAATTTCGCAAACATATGCAGATTTACGTGTAGATTACAGGAAAATTATAGAGAACTGTCCTAAATGTAGCCTTCATAGTGTTTACTAGCCAAAACGTACTATTTTTTTTTAAAAATTCGAAAAAATGACCATGTCTCCCCCCCTAATCTTCCAAACTATTTGACTTGGGATGCTGCAATATAGCACACATATGCAAATTTCCGTGTAGATTACAGCAAAATTATAGAGAACTTTCCTAAATGCGGTCTTTATAGTGTTTACTAGCTAAAAAGTACGATTTTTTAAAAAAAATTCGAAAAGACGACCATGTCCCCCCCCCTTTATCTTTTAAACTATTTGACATAGGATGCTGCAATTTCGTAGGCATATGCAGATTTACGTGTAGATTACAGGAAAATTATAGAGAACTGTCCTAAATGTAGTCTTCATTGTGTTTACTAGCCAAAAAGTACGATTCTTTGAAAAAATTCGAAAAAAGACCTTTCCCCCCCCTAATCTTCCAAACTATTTGACTAAGGATGCTTCAATTTCGCAAACATATGCAGATTTACGTGTAGATTACAGGAAAATTATAGAGAACTGTCCTAAATGTAGTCTTCATAGTGTTTACTAGCCAAAAAAGACGATTCTTTGAAAAAAATTCGAAAAAAGACCTTTTCCCCCCTAAATCTTCCAAACTATTTGACTTAGGATGCTGCAATTTCGCAAACATATGCAGACTTACGTGTAGATTACAGGAAAATTATAGAGAACTGTCCTAAATGTAGCCTTCATAGTGTTTACTAGCCAAAACGTACTATTTTTTTTTAAAAATTCGAAAAAATGACCATGTCTCCCCCTCTAATCTTCCAAACTATTTGACTTGGGATGCTGCAATATTGCACACATATGCAGATTTCCGTGTAGATTACAGAAAAATTATATAGAACTTTCCTAAATGCGGTGTTCATAGGTGTTTACTAGCCAAAAAGTACGATTTTTTTAAAAAAATTCGATAAAACGACCATGCCCCCGCCCCTAATCTGCCAAACTATTTGACTTAGGATGCTGCAATATGGTACACATATCCAGATTTCCGTGTAGATTACAGAAAAATTATAGAGAACTGTCCTAAATGTAGTATTCATAGTGTTTACTAGCCAAAAAGTACTATTTTTGTTTAAAAATTCGAAAAAATGACCAAGTCTCCCCCTCTAATCTTCCAAACTATTTGACTTGGGATGCTGCAATATGGCACACATATGCAAATTTCCGTGTAGATTACAGACAAATTATAGAGAACTTTCCTAAATGCTGTGTTCATAGTGTTTACTAGCCAAAAAGTACGATTTTTTTAAAAAAATTCGAAAAAACGACCACGTCCCCCCCCTAATCTTCCAAACTATTTGACATAGCATGCTGTAATTTCGTACACATATGCAGATTTACGTGTTGATTACAGGAAAATTATAGAGAACTGTCCTTAATGTAGTCTTCATAGTGTTTACTAGCCAAAAAGTACGATTTTTTGAAAAAAATTCGAAAAACCGACCACGTCCCCCCCCCCTAATCTACCAAACTATTTGACTTGGGATGCTGCAATATGGCACACATATGCAGATTTCCGTGTAGATTACAGATAAATTACAGAGAACTTCCCTAAATGCGGTCTTTATAGTGTTTGCTAGCTAAAAAGTACGATTTTTTAAAAAAAATTCGATAAAACGACCATGTCCCCCCCTCTACTCTTTTAAACTATTTGACATAGAATGCTGCAATTTCGTACACATATGCAGATTTACGTGTAGATTACAGGAAAATTGTAGAGAACTGTCCTAAATGTAGTCTTCATAGTGTTTACTAGCTAAAAAGTACGATTTTTTAAAAAAAATTCGATAAAACGACCATGTCCCCCCTCTAATCTTTTAAACTATTTGACATGGGATGCTGCAATATTGCACACATATGCAGATTTCCGTGTAGATTACAGAAAAATTATAGAGAACTTTCCTAAATGCGGTGTTCATAGTGTTTACTAGCCAAAAAGTACAATTTTTTGAAAAAAATTCGATAAAACGAACATGCCCCCCCCCTAATCTGCCAAACTATTTGACTTAGGATGCTGCAATATGGTACACATATGCAGATTTCCGTGTAGATTACAGGAAAATTATAGAGAACTGTCCTAAATGTAGTCTTCATAGTGTTTACTAGCCAAAAAGTACTATTTTTTTTTAAAAATTCGAAAAAATGACCATGTCTCCCCCTCTAATCTTCCAAACTATTTGACTTGGGATGCTGCAATATGGCACACATATGCAGATTTCCGTGAAGATTACAGAAACATTATAGAGAACTTTCCTAAATGCGGTCTTTATAGTGTTTACTAGCTAAAAAGTACGATTTTTAAAAAAAAATTCGAAAAGACGACCATGTCCCCCCCCCCCCTTATCTTTTAAACTATTTGACATAGGATGCTGCAATTTCGTAGGCATATGCAGATTTACGTGTAGATTACAGGAAAATTATAGAGAACTGTCCTAAATGTAGTCTTCATAGTGTTTACTAGCCAAAAAAGACGATTCTTTGAAAAAAATTCGAAAAAAGTCCTTTTCCCCCCCTAATCTTCCAAACTATTTGACTTAGGATGCTGCAATTTCGCAAACATATGCAGATTTACGTGTAGATTACAGGAAAATTATAGAGAACTGTCCTAAATGTAGCCTTCATAGTGTTTACTAGCCAAAACGTACTATTTTTTTTTAAAAATTCGAAAAAATGACCATGTCTCCCCCCCTAATCTTCCAAACTATTTGACTTGGGATGCTGCAATATAGCACACATATGCAAATTTCCGTGTAGATTACAGCAAATTATAGAGAACTTTCCTAAATGCGGTCTTTATAGTGTTTACTAGCTAAAAAGTACGATTTTTTAAAAAAAATTCGAAAAGACGACCATGTCCCCCCCCCTTTATCTTTTAAACTATTTGACATAGGATGCTGCAATTTCGTAGGCATATGCAGATTTACGTGTAGATTACAGGAAAATTATAGAGAACTGTCCTAAATGTAGTCTTCATAGTGTTTACTAGCCAAAAAAGACGATTCTTTGAAAAAAATTCGAAAAAAGACCTTTTCCCCCCTAAATCTTCCAAACTATTTGACTTAGGATGCTGCAATTTCGCAAACATATGCAGACTTACGTGTAGATTACAGGAAAATTATAGAGAACTGTCCTAACTGTAGCCTTCATAGTGTTTACTAGCCAAAACGTACTATTTTTTTTTAAAAATTCGAAAAAATGACCATGTCTCCCCCTCTAATCTTCCAAACTATTTGACTTGGGATGCTGCAATATTGCACACATATGCAGATTTCCGTGTAGATTACAGAAAAATTATATAGAACTTTCCTAAATGCGGTGTTCATAGTGTTTACTAGCCAAAAAGTACGATTTTTTTAAAAAAATTCGATAAAACGACCATGCCCCCCCCCTAATCTGCCAAACTATTTGACTTAGGATGCTGCAATATGGTACACATATCCAGATTTCCGTGTAGATTACAGAAAAATTATAGAGAACTGTCCTAAATGTAGTATTCATAGTGTTTACTAGCCAAAAAGTACTATTTTTGTTTAAAAATTCGAAAAAATGACCATGTCTCCCCCTCTAATCTTCCAAACTATTTGACTTGGGATGCTGCAATATGGCACACATATGCAAATTTCCGTGTAGATTACAGACAAATTATAGAGAACTTTCCTAAATGCTGTGTTCATAGTGTTTACTAGCCAAAAAGTACGATTTTTTAAAAAAAATTCGAAAAAACGACCACGTCCCCCCCCTAATCTTCCAAACTATTTGACATAGCATGCTGTAATTTCGTACACATATGCAGATTTACGTGTTGATTACAGGAAAATTATAGAGAACTGTCCTTAATGTAGTCTTCATAGTGTTTACTAGCCAAAAAGTACGATTTTTTGAAAAAAATTCGAAAAAACCGACCACGTCCCCCCCCCTAATCTACCAAACTATTTGACTTGGGATGCTGCAATATGGCACACATATGCAGATTTCCGTGTAGATTACAGATAAATTACAGAGAACTTCCCTAAATGCGGTCTTTATAGTGTTTGCTAGCTAAAAAGTACGATTTTTTAAAAAAATTCGATAAAACGACCATGTCCCCCCTCTACTCTTTTAAACTATTTGACATAGAATGCTGCAATTTCGTACACATATGCAGATTTACGTGTAGATTACAGGAAAATTGTAGAGAACTGTCCTAAATGTAGTCTTCATAGTGTTTACTAGCTAAAAAGTACGATTTTTTAAAAAAAATTCGATAAAGCGACCATGTCCCCCCCTCTACTCTTTTAAACTATTTGACATAGAATGCTGCAATTTCGTACACATATGCAGATTTCCGTGTAGATTACAGAAAAATTATAGAGAACATCCCTAAATGCGGTCTTTATAGTGTTTACTAGCTAAAAAGTACGATTTTTTAAAAAAAATTCGATAAAACGACCATGTCCCCCCCCTAATCTTCCAAACTATTTGACATAGGATGCTGCAATATGGCACACATATGCAAATTTCCGTGTAGATTACAGACAAATTATAGAGAACTTTCCTAAATGCTGTGTTCATAGTGTTTACTAGCCAAAAAGTACGATTTTTTTTAAAAAATTCGAAAAAACGACCACGTCCCCCCCCTAATCTTCCAAACTATTTGACATAGCATGCTGTCATTTCGTACACATATGCAGATTTACGTGTTGATTACAGGAAAATTATAGAGAACTGTCCTAAATGTAGTCTTCATAGTGTTTACTAGCCAAAAAGTACGATTTTTTGAAAAAAATTCGAAAAACCGACCACGTCCCCCCCCCTAATCTTTTAAACTATTTGACATAGGATGCTGCAATTTAGTACACATATGCAGATTTACGTGTAGATTACAGGAAAATTATAGAGAACTGTCCTAAATGTAGTCTTCATAGTGTTTACTAGCCAAAAAGTACTATTTTTTTTAAAAATTCGAAAAAATGACCATGTCTCCCCCTCTAATCTTCCAAACTATTTGACTTGGGATGCTGCAATATGGCACACATATACAGATTTCCGTGTAGATTACAGAAAAATTATAGAGAACTTTCCTAAATGCTGTGTTCATAGTGTTTACTAGCCAAAAAGTACGATTTTTTAAAAAAAATTTGAAAAAACGACCACGTCCCCCCCCTAATCTTCCAAACTATTTGACATAGGATGCTGTAATTTCGTACACATATGCAGATTTACGTGTTGATTACAGGAAAATTATAGAGAACTGTCCTAAATGTAGTCTTCATAGTGTTTACTAGCCAAAAAGTACTATTTTTTTTTAAAAATTCGAAAAAATGACCATGTCTCCCCCTCTAATCTTCCAAACTATTTGACTTGGGATGCTGCAATATGGCACACATATGCAGATTTCCGTGTAGATTACAGAAAAATTATAGAGAACTTTCCTAAATGCTGTGTTCATAGTGTTTACTAGCCAAAAAGTACGATTTTTTTAAAAAAATTCGAAAAAACGACCACGTCCCCCCCCCCTAATCTTCCAAACTATTTGACATAGGATGCTGTAATTTCGTACACATATGCAGATTTACGTGTTGATTACAGGAAAATTATAGATAACTGTCCTAAATGTAGTCTTCAAAGTGTTTACTAGCCAAAAAGTACGATTTTTTGAAAAAAATTCGAAAAAATGACCATGTCTCCCCCTCTAATCTTCCAAACTATTTGACTTGGGATGCTGCAATATGGCACACATATGCAGATTTCCGTGTAGATTACAGAAAAATTATAGAAAACTTTCCTAAATGCGGTGTTCATAGTGTTTACTAGCCAAAAAGTACGATTTTTTTAAAAAAATTCGAAAAAACGACCACGTCCCCCCCCCTAATCTTCCAAACTATTTGACTTGGGATGCTGCAATATGGCACACATATGCAGATTTTCGTGTAGATTACAGAAAAATTACAGAGAACTTCCCTAAATGCGGTCTTTATAGTGTTTACTAGCTAAAAAGTACGATTTTTTAAAAAAAATTCGATAAAACGACCATGTCCCCCCCTCTACTCTTTTAAACTATTTGACATAGAATGCTGCAATTTCGTACACATATGCAGATTTACGTGTAGATTACAGGAAAATTATAAAGAACTGTCCTAAATGTAGTCTTCATAGTGTTTACTAGCCAAAAAGTACTATTTTTTTTTAAAAATTCGAAAAAATGACAATGTCTCCCCCTCTAATCTTCCAAACTATTTGACTTGGGATGCTGCAATATGGCACACATATGCAGATTTCCGTGTAGATTACAGAAACATTATAGAGAACTTTCCTAAATGCGGTATTCATAGTGTTTACTAGCCAAAAAGTACGATTTTTTGAAAAAAATTCGAAAAAACGACCACGCCCCCCCCCTAATCTTCAAGACTATTTGACATAGGATGCTGTAATTTCGTACACATATGCAGATTTACGTGTAGATTACAGGAAAATTATAGAGAACTTTCCTAAATGCGGTCTTTATAGTGTTTACTAGCTAAAAAGTACGATTTTTTAAAAAAATTCGATAAAAACGACCACGTCTCCCCCCCCTAATCTTCCAAACTATTTGACATAGGATGCTGTAATTTCGTACACATATGCAGATTTACGTGTAGATTACAGGAAAATTATAGAGAACTGTCCTAAATGTAGTCTTCATAGTGTTTACTAGCCAAAAAGTACTATTTTTTTTTAAAAATTTGAAAAAATGACCATGTCTCCCCCTCTAATCTTCCAAACTATTTGACTTGGGATGCTGCAATATGGCACACATATGCAGATTTCCGTGTAGATTACAGAAAAATTATAGAGAACTTTCCTAAATGCTGTGTTCATAGTGTTTACTAGCCAAAAAGTACGATTTTTTTAAAAAAATTCGAAAAAACGACCACGTCCCCCCCCCCTAATCTTCCAAACTATTTGACATAGGATGCTGTAATTTCGTACACATATGCAGATTTACGTGTTGATTACAGGAAAATTATAGATAACTGTCCTAAATGTAGTCTTCAAAGTGTTTACTAGCCAAAAAGTACGATTTTTTGAAAAAAATTCGAAAAAATGACCATGTCTCCCCCTCTAATCTTCCAAACTATTTGACTTGGGATGCTGCAATATGGCACACATATGCAGATTTCCGTGTAGATTACAGAAAAATTATAGAAAACTTTCCTAAATGCGGTGTTCATAGTGTTTACTAGCCAAAAAGTACGATTTTTTTAAAAAAATTCGAAAAAACGACCACGTTCCCCCCCCTAATCTTCCAAACTATTTGACATAGGATGCTGTAATTTCGTACACATATGCAGATTTACGTGTTAATTACAGGAAAATTATAGAGAACTGTCCTAAATGTAGTCTTCATAGTGTTTACTAGCCAAAAAGTACGATTTTTTGAAAAAAATTCGAAAAAATGACCATGTCTCCCCCCTCTAATCTTCCAAACTATTTGACTTGGGATGCTGCAATATGGCACACATATGCAGATTTCCGTGTAGATTACAGGAAAATTATAGAGAACTGTCCTAAATGTAGTCTTCATAGTGTTTACTAGCTAAAAAGTAAGATTTTTTAAAAAAAATTCGATAAAACGACCATGTCCCCCCCTCTAATCTTCCAAACTATTTGACTTGAGATGCTGCAATATGGCACACATATGCAGATTTCCGTGTAGATTACAGAAACATTATAGAGAACTTTCCTAAATGCGGTATTCATAGTGTTTACTAGCCAAAAAGTACGATTTTTTGAAAAAATTCGAAAAAACGACCACGCCCCGCCCCCTAAACTTCCAAACTATTTGACTTGGGATGCTGCAATATGGCACACATATGCAGATTTCCGTGTAGATTACAGAAAAATTATAGAGAACTTCCCTAAATGCGGTCTTTATAGTGTTTACTAGCTAAAAAGTACGATTTTTTAAAAAAAATTCGATAAAACGACCATGTCCCCCCCTCTACTCTTTTAAACTATTTGACATAGAATGCTGCAATTTCGTACACACATATGCAGATTTACGTGTAGATTACAGGAAAATTATAGAGAACTGTCCTAAATGTAGTCTTCATAGTGTTTACTAGCCAAAAAGTACTATTTTTTTTTTAAAAATTCGAAAAAATGACCATGTCTCCCCCTCTAATCTTCCAAACTATTTGACTTGGGATGCTGCAATATGGCACACATATGCAGATTTCCGTGTAGATTACAGAAAAATTATAGAGAACTTTCCTAAATGCGGTGTTCATAGTGTTTGCTAGCCAAAAAGTACGATTCTTTTAAAAAAAATTCGAAAAAACGACCACGTCCCCCCCCCCCTAATCTTCCAAACTATTTGACATAGGATGCTGTAATTTCGTACACATATGCAGATTTACGTGTTGATTACAGGAAAATTATAGAGAACTGTCCTAAATGTAGTCTTCATAGTGTTTTACTAGCTAAAAAGTACGATTTTTTAAAAAAAATTCGATAAAACGACCATGTCCCCCCCTCTAATCTTCCAAACTATTTGACTTGGGATGCTGCAATATGGCACACATATGCAGATTTCCGTGTAGATTACAGAAACATTATAGAGAACTTTCCTAAATGCGGTATTCATAGTGTTTACTAGCCAAAAAGTACGATTTTTTGAAAAAAATTCGAAAAAACGACCACGCCCCCCCCCCTAATTTTCCAAACTATTTGACTTGGGATGCTGCAATATGGCACACATATGCAGATTTCCGTGTAGATTACAGAAAAAATTATAGAGAACTTCCCTAAAAGCGGTCTTTATAGTGTTTACTAGCTAAAAAGTACGATTTTTTAAAAAAAATTCGATGAAACGACCATGTCCCCCCCCTCTACTCTTTTAAAACTATTTGACATAGAATGCTGCAATCTCGTACACATATGCAGATTTACGTGTAGATTACAGGAAAATTATAGAGAACTGTCCTAAATGTAGTCTTCATAGTGTTTACTAGCTAAAAAGTACGATTTTTTAAAAAAAATTCGATAAAACGACCATGTCCCCCCCCTCTAATCTTCCAAACTATTTGACTTGGGATGCTGCAATATGACACACATATGCAGATTTACGTGTAGATTACAGGAAAATTATAGAGAACTGTCCTAAATGTAGTCTTCATAGTGTTTACTAGCCAAAAAGTACGATTCTTTGAAAAAAATTCGAAAAAAGACCTTTTCCCCCCCTAATCTTCCAAACTATTTGACTCAGGAAGCTGCAATTTCGCAAAAATATGCAGATTTACGTGTAGATTACAGGAAAATTACAGGAAAATTATAGAGAACTGTCCTAAATGTAGCCTTCATAGTGTTTACTAGCCAAAACCTACTGTTTTTTTTTTAAAAATTCGAAAAAATGACCATGTCTCCCCCTCTAATCTTCCAAACTATTTGACTTGGGATGCTGCAATATTGCACACATATGCAGATTTCCGTGTAGATTACAGAAAAATTATAGAGAACTTTTCTAAATGCGGTGTTCATAGTGTTTACTAGCCAAAAAGTACGATTTTTTGAAAAAAATTCGATAAAACGACCATGCCCCCCCCCCCCCTAATCTGCTAAACTATTTGACTTAGGATGCTGCAATATGGTACACATATGCAGATCTCCATGTAGATTACAGGAAAATTATAGAGAACTGTCCTAAATGTAGTCTTCATAGTGTTTACTAGCCAAAAAGTACGATTCTTTGAAAAAAATTCAAAAAAAGACATTTTCCCCCCCCTAATCTTCCAAACTATTTGACTCAGGATGCTGCAATTTCGCAAACATATGCAGATTTACGTGTAGATTACAGGAAAATTATAGAGAACTGTCCTAAATGTAGTCTTCATAGTGTTTACTAGCCAAAAGTACTATTTTTTTTTTAAAAATTCGAAAAAATGACCATGTCTCCCCCTCTAATCTTCCAAACTATTTGACTTGGGATGCTGCAATATAGCACACATATGCAGATTTCCGTGTAGATTACAGAAAAATTATAGAGAACTTTCCTAAATGCGGTGTTCATAGTGTTTGCTAGCCAAAAAGTACGATTCTTTTAAAAAAATTCGAAAAAACGACCACGTCCCCCCCCCTAATCTTCCAAACTATTTGACATAGGATGCTGTAATTTCGTACACATATGCAGATTTACGTGTTGATTACAGGAAAATTATAGAGAACTGTCCTAAATGTAGTCTTCATAGTGTTTACTAGCTAAAAAGTACGATTTTTTAAAAAAAAATTCGATAAAACGACCATGTCCCCCCCTCTAATCTTCCAAACTATTTGACTTGGGATGCTGCAATATGGCACACATATGCAGATTTCCGTGTAGATTACAGAAACATTATAGAGAACTTTCCTAAATGCGGTATTCATAGTGTTTACTAGCCAAAAAGTACGATTTTTTGAAAAAAAATTCGAAAAAACGACCACGCCCCCCCCCCCCAAATTTTCGAAACTATTTGACTTGGGATGCTGCAATATGGCACACATATGCAGATTTCCGTGTAGATTACAGAAAAATTATAGAGAACTTCCCTAAATGCGGTCTTTATAGTGTTTACTAGCCAAAAAGTACTATTTTTTTTTAAAAATTCGATGAAACGACCATGTCTCCCCCTCTAATCTTCCAAACTATTTGACTTGGGATGCTGCAATATGGCACACATATGCAGATTTCCGTGTAGATTACAGAAAAATTATAGAGAACTTTCCTAAATGCTGTGTTCATAGTGTTGACTAGCCAAAAAGTACGATTTTTTTAAAAAAATTCGAAAAAACGACCACGTCTCCCCCCCCTAATCTTCCAAACTATTTGACATAGGATGCTGTAATTTCGTACACATATGCAGATTTACGTGTTGATTACAGGAAAATTATAGAGAACTGTCCTAAATGTAGTCTTCATAGTGTTTACTAGCCAAAAAGTACTATTTTTTTTAAAAATTCGAAAAAATGACCATGTCTCCCCCTCTAATCTTCCAAACTATTTGACTTGGGATGCTGCAATATGGCACACATATGCAGATTTCCGTGTAGATTACAGAAAAATTATAGAGAACTTTCCTAAATGCGGTGTTCATAGTGTTTGCTAGCCAAAAAGTACGATTCTTTTAAAAAAATTCGAAAAAACGACCACGTCCCCTCCCCTAATCTTCCAAACTATTTGACATAGGATGCTGTAATTTCGTACACATATGCAGATTTACGTGTTGATTACAGGAAAATTATAGAGAACTGTCCTAAATGTAGTCTTCATAGTGTTTACTAGCTAAAAAGTACGATTTTTTAAAAAAAATTCGATAAAACGACCATGTCCCCCCCTCTAATCTTCCAAACTATTTGACTTGGGATGCTGCAATATGGCACACATATGCAGATTTCCGTGTAGATTACAGAAACATTATAGAGAACTTTCCTAAATGCGGTATTCATAGTGTTTACTAGCCAAAAAGTACGATTTTTTGAAAAAAATTCGAAAAAACGACCACGCCCCCCCCCCCTAATTTTCGAAACTATTTGACTTGGGATGCTGCAATATGGCACACATATGCAGATTTCCGTGTAGATTACAGAAAAATTATAGAGAACTTCCCTAAATGCGGTCTTTATAGTGTTTACTAGCCAAAAAGTACTATTTTTTTTTAAAAATTCGATGAAACGACCATGTCTCCCCCTCTAATCTTCCAAACTATTTGACTTGGGATGCTGCAATATGGCACACATATGCAGATTTCCGTGTAGATTACAGAAAAATTATAGAGAACTTTCCTAAATGCTGTGTTCATAGTGTTGACTAGCCAAAAAGTACGATTTTTTTAAAAAAATTCGAAAAAACGACCACGTCTCCCCCCCCTAATCTTCCAAACTATTTGACATAGGATGCTGTAATTTCGTACACATATGCAGATTTACGTGTTGATTACAGGAAAATTATAGAGAACTGTCCTAAATGTAGTCTTCATAGTGTTTACTAGCTAAAAAGTACGATTTTTTAAAAAAAATTCGATAAAACGACCATGTCCCCCCCTCTAATCTTCCAAACTATTTGACTTGGGATGCTGCAATATGGCACACATATGCAGATTTCCGTGTAGATTACAGAAACATTATAGAGAACTTTCCTAAATGCGGTATTCATAGTGTTTACTAGCCAAAAAGTACGATTTTTTGAAAAAAATTCGAAAAAACGACCACGCCCCCCCCCCCTAATCTTCCAAACTATTTGACTTGGGATGCTGCAATATGGCACACATATGCAGATTTCCGTGTAGATTACAGAAAAATTATAGAGAACTTCCCTAAATGCGGTCTTTATAGTGTTTACTAGCTAAAAAGTAGGATTTTTTAAAAAAAATTCGATAAAACGACCATGTCCCCCCCTCTACTCTTTTAAACTATTTGACATAGAATGCTGCAATTTCGTACACATATGCAGATTTACGTGTAGATTACAGGAAAATTATAGAGAACTGTCCTAAATGTAGTCTTCATAGTGTTTACTAGCCAAAAAGTACTATTTTTTTTTAAAAATTCGAAAAAATGACCATGTCTCCCCCTCTAATCTTCCAAACTATTTGACTTGGGATGCTGCAATATGGCACACATATGCAGATTTCCGTGTAGATTACAGAAACATTATCGAGAACTTTCCTAAATGCGGTATTCATAGTGTTTACTAGCCAAAAAGTACGATTTTTTGAAAAAAATTCGAAAAAACGACCACGCCCCCCCCCTAATCTTCAAGACTATTTGACATAGGATGCTGTAATTTCGTACACATATGCAGATTTACGTGTAGATTACAGGAAAATTATAGAGAACTTTCCTAAATGCGGTCTTTATAGTGTTTACTAGCTAAAAAGTACGATTTTTTAAAAAAAATTCTATAAAAAGAACATGTCCCCCCCTCTAATCTTTTAAACTATTTGACATGGGATGCTGCAATTTCGTACACATATGCAGATTTACGTGTAGATTACAGGAAAATTATAGAGAACTGTCCTAAATGTAGTCTTCATAGTGTTTACTAGCCAAAAAGTACTATTTTTTTTTAAAAATTCGAAAAAATGACCATGTCTCCCCCTCTAATCTTCCAAACTATTTGACTTGGGATGCTGCAATATGGCACACATATGCAGATTTCCGTGTAGATTACAGAAAAATTATAGAGAACTTTCCTAAATGCTGTGTTCATAGTGTTTACTAGCCAAAAAGTACGATTTTTTTAAAAAAATTCGAAAAAACGACCACGTCCCCCCCCCCCTAATCTTCCAAACTATTTGACATAGGATGCTGTAATTTCGTACACATATGCAGATTTACGTGTTGATTACAGGAAAATTATAGAGAACTGTCCTAAATGTAGTCTTCATAGTGTTTACTAGCTAAAAAGTACGATTTTTTAAAAAAAATTCGATAAAACGACCATGTCCCCCCCCCCTAATCTTCAAGACTATTTGACATAGGATGCTGTAATGTCGTACACATATGCAGATTTACGTGTAGATTACAGGAAAATTATAGAGAACTTTCCTAAATGCGGTCTTTATAGTGTTTACTAGCTAAAAAGTACGATTTTTTAAAAAAAATTCGATAAAAAGAACATGGTTCCCCCTCTAATCTTCCAAACTATTTGACTTGGGATGCTGCAATATGGCACACATATGCAGATTTCCGTGTAGATTACAGAAAAATTATAGAGAACTTTCCTAAATGCTGTGTTCATAGTGTTGACTAGCCAAAAAGTACGATTTTTTTAAAAAAATTCGAAAAAACGACCACGTCTCCCCCCCCTAATCTTCCAAACTATTTGACATAGGATGCTGTAATTTCGTACACATATGCAGATTTACGTGTTGATTACAGGAAAATTATAGAGAACTGTCCTAAATGTAGTCTTCATAGTGTTTACTAGCTAAAAAGTACGATTTTTTAAAAAAAATTCGATAAAACGACCATGTCCCCCCCTCTAATCTTCCAAACTATTTGACTTGGGATGCTGCAATATGGCACACATATGCAGATTTCCGTGTAGATTACAGAAACATTATAGAGAACTTTCCTAAATGCGGTATTCATAGTGTTTACTAGCCAAAAAGTACGATTTTTTGAAAAAAATTCGAAAAAACGACCACGCCCCCCCCCCCTAATCTTCCAAACTATTTGACTTGGGATGCTGCAATATGGCACACATATGCAGATTTCCGTGTAGATTACAGAAAAATTATAGAGAACTTCCCTAAATGCGGTCTTTATAGTGTTTACTAGCTAAAAAGTAGGATTTTTTAAAAAAAATTCGATAAAACGACCATGTCCCCCCCTCTACTCTTTTAAACTATTTGACATAGAATGCTGCAATTTCGTACACATATGCAGATTTACGTGTAGATTACAGGAAAATTATAGAGAACTGTCCTAAATGTAGTCTTCATAGTGTTTACTAGCCAAAAAGTACTATTTTTTTTTAAAAATTCGAAAAAATGACCATGTCTCCCCCTCTAATCTTCCAAACTATTTGACTTGGGATGCTGCAATATGGCACACATATGCAGATTTCCGTGTAGATTACAGAAACATTATCGAGAACTTTCCTAAATGCGGTATTCATAGTGTTTACTAGCCAAAAAGTACGATTTTTTGAAAAAAATTCGAAAAAACGACCACGCCCCCCCCCTAATCTTCAAGACTATTTGACATAGGATGCTGTAATTTCGTACACATATGCAGATTTACGTGTAGATTACAGGAAAATTATAGAGAACTTTCCTAAATGCGGTCTTTATAGTGTTTACTAGCTAAAAAGTACGATTTTTTAAAAAAAATTCTATAAAAAGAACATGTCCCCCCCTCTAATCTTTTAAACTATTTGACATGGGATGCTGCAATTTCGTACACATATGCAGATTTACGTGTAGATTACAGGAAAATTATAGAGAACTGTCCTAAATGTAGTCTTCATAGTGTTTACTAGCCAAAAAGTACTATTTTTTTTTAAAAATTCGAAAAAATGACCATGTCTCCCCCTCTAATCTTCCAAACTATTTGACTTGGGATGCTGCAATATGGCACACATATGCAGATTTCCGTGTAGATTACAGAAAAATTATAGAGAACTTTCCTAAATGCTGTGTTCATAGTGTTTACTAGCCAAAAAGTACGATTTTTTAAAAAAAATTCGAAAAAACGACCACGTCCCCCCCCCCCTAATCTTCCAAACTATTTGACATAGGATGCTGTAATTTCGTACACATATGCAGATTTACGTGTTGATTACAGGAAAATTATAGAGAACTGTCCTAAATGTAGTCTTCATAGTGTTTACTAGCTAAAAAGTACGATTTTTTAAAAAAAATTCGATAAAACGACCATGTCCCCCCCCCCCCTAATCTTCAAGACTATTTGACATAGGATGCTGTAATGTCGTACGCATATGCAGATTTACGTGTAGATTACAGGAAAATTATAGAGAACTTTCCTAAATGCGGTCTTTATAGTGTTTACTAGCTAAAAAGTACGATTTTTTAAAAAAAATTCGATAAAAAGAACATGGTTCCCCCTCTAATCTTCCAAACTATTTGACTTGGGATGCTGCAATATGGCACACATATGCAGATTTCCGTGTAGATTACAGAAAAATTATAGAGAACTTTCCTAAATGCTGTGTTCATAGTGTTTACTAGCCAAAAAGTACGATTTTTTTAAAAAAATTCGAAAAAACGACTACGTCCCCCCCCTAATCTTCCAAACTATTTGACTTAGGATGCTGCAATATTGCACACATATGCAGATTTCCGTGTAGATTACAGAAAAATTATAGAGAACTTTCCTAAATGCGGTGTTCATAGTGTTTACTAGCCAAAAAGTACGATTTTTTGAAAAATTTCGATAAAACGACCATGCCCCCCCCCTAATCTGCCAAACTATTTGACTTAGGATGCTGCAATATGGTACACATATGCAGATTTCCGTGTAGATTACAGAAAAATTATAGCGAACTGTCCTAAATGTAGTCTTCATAGTGTTTACTAGCCAAAAAGTACTATTTTTTTTTAAAAATCCGAAAAAATGACCATGTCTCCCCCTCTAATCTTCCAAACTATTTGACTTGGGATGCTGCAATATGGCACACATATGCAGATTTCCGTGTAGATTACAGAAACATTATAGAGAACTTTCCTAAATGCGGTATTCATAGTGTTTACTAGCCAAAAAGTACGATTTTTTGAAAAAAATTCGAAAAAACGACCACGCCCCCCCCCCCCCTAATCTTCCAAACTATTTGACTTGGGATGCTGCAAAATGGCACACATATGCAGATTTCCGTGTAGATTACAGAAAAATTATAGAGAACTGTCCTAAATGTAGTCTTCATAGTGTTTACTAGCTAAAAAGTACGATTTTTTAAAAAAAATTCGATAAAACGACCATGTCCCCCCCTCTAATCTTCCAAACTATTTGACTTGGGATGCTGCAATATGACACACATATGCAGATTTACGTGTAGATTACAGGAAAATTATAGAGAACTGTCCTAAATGTAGTCTTCATAGTGTTTACTAGCCAAAAAGTACGATTCTTTGAAAAAAAATTCGAAAAAAGACCTTTTCCCCCCCTAATCTTCCAAACTATTTGACTCAGGATGCTGCAATTTCGCAAACATATGCAGATTTACGTGTAGATTACAGGAAAATTATAGAGAACTGTCCTAAATGTAGTCTTCATAGTGTTTACTAGCCAAAAAGTACTATTTTTTTTTAAAAATTCGAAAAAATGACCATGTCTCCCCCTCTAATCTTCCAAACTATTTGACTTAGGATGCTGCAATATGGCACACATATGCAGATTTCCGTGTAGATTACAGAAAAATTATAGAGAACTTTCCTAAATGCGGTGTTCATAGTGTTTGCTAGCCAAAAAGTACGATTCTTTTAAAAAAATTCGTAAAAACGACCACGTCCCCCCCCCTAATCTTCCAAACTATTTGACATAGGATGCTGTAATTTCGTACACATATGCAGATTTACGTGTTGATTACAGGAAAATTATAGAGAACTGTCCTAAATGTAGTCTTCATAGTGTTTACTAGCTAAAAAGTACGATTTTTTAAAAAAAATTCGATAAAACGACCATGTCCCCCCCTCTAATCTTCCAAACTATTTGACTTGGGATGCTGCAATATGGCACACATATGCAGATTTCCGTGTAGATTACAGAAACATTATAGAGAACTTTCCTAAATGCGGTATTCATAGTGTTTACTAGCCAAAAAGTACGATTTTTTGAAAAAAATTCGAAAAAACGACCACGCCCCCCCCCCCCTAATCTTCAAGACTATTTGACATAGGATGCTGTAATTTCGTACACATATGCAGATTTACGTGTAGATTACAGGAAAATTATAGAGAACTTTCCTAAATGCGGTCTTTATAGTGTTTACTAGCTAAAAAGTACGATTTTTTAAAAAAAATTCTATAAAAAGAACATGTCCCCCCCTCTAATCTTTTAAACTATTTGACATGGGATGCTGCAATTTCGTACACATATGCAGATTTACGTGTAGATTACAGGAAAATTATAGAGAACTGTCCTAAATGTAGTCTTCATAGTGTTTACTAGCCAAAAAGTACTATTTTTTTTTAAAAATTCGAAAAAATGACCATGTCTTCCCCTCTAATCTTCCAAACTATTTGACTTGGGATGCTGCAATATGGCACACATATGCAGATTTCCGTGTAGATTACAGAAAATTTATAGAGAACTTTCCTAAATGCTGTGTTCATAGTGTTTACTAGCCAAAAAGTACGATTTTTTTAAAAAAATTCGAAAAAACGACCACGTCCCCCCCCCCCTTATCTTCCAAACTATTTGACATAGGATGCTGTAATTTCGTACACATATGCAGATTTACGTGTTGATTACAGGAAAATTATAGAGAACTGTCCTAAATGTAGTCTTCATAGTGTTTACTAGCTAAAAAGTACGATTTTTTAAAAAAAATTCAATAAAACGACCATGTCCCCCCCCCTAATCTTCAAGACTATTTGACATAGGATGCTGTAATTTCGTACACATATGCAGATTTACGTGTAGATTACAGGAAAATTATAGAGAACTTTCCTAAATGCGGTCTTTATAGTGTTTACTAGCTAAAAAGTACGATTTTTTAAAAAAAATTCGATAAAAAGAACATGTCCCCCCCTCTAATCTTTTAAACTATTTGACATGGGATGCTGCAATTTCGTACACATATGCAGATTTACGTGTAGATTACAGGAAAATTATAGAGAACTGTCCTAAATGTAGTCTTCATAGTGTTTACTAGCCAAAAAGTACTATTTTTTTTTAAAAATTCGAAAAAATGACCATGTCTCCCCCTCTAATCTTCCAAACTATTTGACTTGGGATGCTGCAATATTGCACACATATGCAGATTTCCGTGTAGATTACAGAAAAATTATAGAGAACTTTCCTAAATGCTGTGTTCATAGTATTTACTAGCCAAAAAGTACGATTTTTTTAAAAAAATTCGAAAAAACGACCACGTCCCCCCCCTAATCTTCCAAACTATTTGACATAGGATGCTGTAATTTCGTACACATATGCAGATTTACGTGTTGATTACAGGAAAATTATAGAGAACTGTCCTAAATGTAGTCTTCATAGTGTTTACTAGCTAAAAAGTACGATTTTTTAAAAAAAATTCGATGAAACGACCATGTCCCCCCCTCTACTCTTTTAAAATATTTAACATAAAATGCTGCAATCTCGTACACATATGCAGATTTACGTGTAGATTACAGGAAAATTATAGAGAACTGTCCTAAATGTAGTCTTCATAGTGTTTACTAGCTAAAAAGTACGATTTTTTAAAAAAAATTCGATAAAACGACCATGTCCCCCCCTCTAATCTTCCAAACTATTTGACTTGGGATGCTGCAATATGACACACATATGCGGATTTACGTGTAGATTACAGGAAAATTATAGAGAACTGTCCTAAATGTAGTCTTCATAATGTTTACTAGCCAAAAAGTACGATTCTTTGAAAAAAATTCGAAAAAAGACCTTTTCCCCCCCTAATCTTCCAAACTATTTGACTCAGGATGCTGCAATTTCGCAAACATATGCAGATTTACGTGTAGATTACAGGAAAATTATAGAGAACTTTCCTAAATGCGGTGTTCATAGTGTTTACTAGCCAAAAAGTACGATTTTTTAAAAAAAATTCGAAAAAACGACCACGGCCCCCCCCCCTAATCTTCCGAACTATTTGACATAGGATGCTGTAATTTCGTACACATATGCAGATTTCCGTGTAGATTACAGAAACATTATAGAGAACTTTCCTAAATGCGGTGTTCATAGTGTTTGCTAGCCAAAAAGTACGATTCTTTAAAAAATTCGAAAAAACGACCACGTCCCCCCCCCTAATCTTCCAAACTATTTGACTTGGGATGCTGCAATATGGCACACATATGCAGATTTCCGTGTAGATTACAGAAAAATTATAGAGAACTTCCCTAAATGCGGTCTTTATAGTGTTTACTAGCTAAAAAGTACGATTTTTTAAAAAAATTCGATGAAACGACCATGTCCCCCCCTCTACTCTTTTAAACTATTTGACATAGAATGCTGCAATCTCGTACACATATGCAGATTTACGTGTAGATTACAGGAAAATTATAGAGAACTGTCCTAAATGTAGTCTTCATAGTGTTTACTAGCCAAAAAGTACGATTCTTTGAAAAAAATTCGAAAAAAGACCTTTTCCCCCCCTAATCTTCCAAACTATTTGACTCAGGATGCTGCAATTTCGCAAACATATGCAGATTTACGTGTAGATTACAGGAAAATTATAGAGAACTGTCCTAAATGTAGCCTTCATAGTGTTTACTAGCCAAAACCTACTATTTTTTTTTAAAAATTCGAAAAAATGACCATGTCTCCCCCCTCTAATCTTCCAAACTATTTGACTTGGGATGCTGCAATATTGCACACATATGCAGATTTCCGTGTAGATTACAGAAAAATTATAGAGAACTTTCCTAAATGCGGTGTTCATAGTGTTTGCTAGCCAAAAAGTACGATTCTTTTAAAAAAATTCGAAAAAACGACCACGTCCCCCCCCTAATCTGCTGAACTATTTGACTTAGGATGCTGCAATATGGTACACATATGCAGATTTCCGTGTAGATTACAGGAAAATTATAGAGAACTGTCCTAAATGAAGTCTTCATAGTGTTTACTAGCCAAAAAGTACGATTCTTTGAAAAAAATTCGAAAAAAGACCTTTTCCCCCCCTAATCTTCCAAACTATTTGACTCAGGATGCTGCAATTTCGCAAACATATGCAGATTTACGTGTAGATTACAGGAAAATTATAGAGAACTGTCCTAAATGTAGTCTTCATAGTGTTTACTAGCCAAAAAGTACTATTTTTTTTAAAAATTCGAAAAAAATGACCATGTCTCCCCCTCTAATCTTCCAAACTATTTGACTTGGGATGCTGCAATATGGCACACATATGCAGATTTCCGTGTAGATTACAGAAAAATTATAGAGAACTTTCCTAAATGCGGTGTTCATAGTGTTTGCTAGCCAAAAAGTACGATTCTTTTAAAAAAATTCGAAAAACGACCACGTCCCCCCCCTAATCTTCCAAACTATTTGACATAGGATGCTGTAATTTCGTACACATATGCAGATTTACGTGTTGATTACAGAAAAATTATAGAGAACTGTCCTAAATGTAGTCTTCATAGTGTTTACTAGCTAAAAAGTATGATTTTTTAAAAAAAATTCGATAAAACGACCATGTCCCCCCCTCTAATCTTCCAAACTATTTGACTTGGGATGCTGCAATATGGCACACATATGCAGATTTCCGTGTAGATTACAGAAACATTATAGAGAACTTTCCTAAATGCGGTATTCATAGTGTTTACTAGCCAAAAAGTACGATTTTTTGAAAAAAATTCGAAAAAACGACCACGCCCCCCCCCCTAATTTTCCAAACTATTTGACTTGGGATGCTGCAATATGGCACACATATGCAGATTTCCGTGTAGATTACAGAAAAATTATAGAGAACTTCCCTAAATGCGGTCTTTATAGTGTTTACTAGCTAAAAAGTACGATTTTTTAAAAAAATTCGATGAAACGACCATGTCCCCCCCTCTACTCTTTTAAACTATTTGACATAGAATGCTGCAATCTCGTACACATATGCAGATTTACGTGTAGATTACAGGAAAATTATAGAGAACTGTCCTAAATGTAGTCTTCATAGTGTTTACTAGCTAAAAAGTACGATTTTTTAAAAAAAATTCGATAAAACGACCATGTCCCCCCCTCTAATCTTCCAAACTATTTGACTTGGGATGCTGCAATATGACACACATATGCAGATTTACGTGTAGATTACAGGAAAATTATAGAGACTTGTCCTAAATGTAGTCTTCATAGTGTTTACTAGCCAAAAAGTACGATTCTTTGAAAAAAATTCGAAAAAAAGACCTTTTCCCCCCCCTAATCTTCCAAACTATTTGACTCAGGATGCTGCAATTTCGCAAACATATGCAGATTTACGTGAAGATTACAGGAAAATTATAGAGAACTGTCCTAAATGTAGCCTTCATAGTGTTTACTAGCCAAAACCTACTATTTTTTTTTAAAAATTCGAAAAAATGACCATGTCTCCCCCTCTAATCTTCCAAACTATTTGACTTAGGATGCTGCAATATTGCACACATATGCAGATTTCCGTGTAGATTACAGAAAAATTATAGAGAACTTTCCTAAATGCGGTGTTCATAGTGTTTACTAGCCAAAAAGTACGATTTTTTGAAAAAAATTCGATAAAACTACCATGCCCCCCCCCCCTAATCTGCTAAACTATTTGACTTAGGATGCTGCAATATGGTACACATATGCAGATTTCCGTGTAGATTACAGGAAAATTATAGAGAACTGTCCTAAATGTAGTCTTCATAGTGTTTACTAGCTAAAAAGTACGATTTTTTAAAAAAAATTCGATAAAACGACCATGTCCCCCCCTCTAATCTTCCAAACTATTTGACTTGGGATGCTGCAATATGACACACATATGCAGATTTACGTGTAGATTACAGGAAAATTATAGAGAACTGTCCTAAATGTAGTCTTCATAGTGTTTACTAGCCAAAAAGTACGTTTCTTTGAAAAAAATTCGAAAAAAGACCTTTTCCCCCCCTAATCTTCCAAACTATTTGAGTCAGGATGCTGCAATTTCGCAAACATATGCAGATTTACGTGTAGATTACAGGAAAATTATAGAGAACTGTCCTAAATTTAGCCTTCATAGTGTTTACTAGCCAAAACCTACTATTTTTTTTAAAATTCGAAAAAATGACCATGTCTCCCCCTCTAATCTTCCAAACTATTTGACTTGGGATGCTGCAATATGGCACACATATGCAGATTTCCGTGTAGATTACAGAAAAATTATAGAGAACTTTCCTAAATGCGGTGTTCATAGTGTTTACTAGCCAAAAAGTACGATTTTTTAAAAAAAATTCGAAAAAACGACCACGTCCACCCCCCCTAATCTTCCGAACTATTTGACATAGGATGCTGTAATTTCGTACACATATGCAGATTTACGTGTTGATTACAGGAAAATTATAGAGAACTGTCCTAAATGTAGTCTTCATAGTGTTTACTAGCCAAAAAGTACGATTTTTTGAAAAAAATTCGAAAAAACGACCACGTCCCCCCCCCTAATCTACCAAACTATTTGACTTGGGATGCTGTAATTTCGTACACATATGCAGATTTACGTGTTGATTACAGGAAAATTATAGAGAACTGTCCTAAATGTAGTCTTCATAGTGTTTACTAGCCAAAAAGTACGATTTTTTGAAAAAAATTCAAAAAAATGACCATGTCCCCCCCTCTAATCTTCCAAACTATTTGACTTGGGATGCTGCAATATGACACACATATGCAGATTTACGTGTAGATTACAGGAAAATTATAGAGAACTGTCCTAAATGTAGTCTTCATAGTGTTTACTAGCCAAAAAGTACGATTCTTTGAAAAAAATTCGAAAAAAGACCTTTTCCCCCCCTAATCTTCCAAACTATTTGACTCAGGATGCTGCAATATGGCACACATATGCAGATTTCCGTGTAGATTACAGACAAATTATAGAGAACTTTCCTAAATGCGGTGTTCATAGTGTTTACTAGCCAAAAAGTACGATTTTTTAAAAAAAATTCTAAAAAACGACCACGTCCCCCCCCCTAATCTTCCGAACTATTTGACATAGGATGCTGTAATTTCGTACACATATGCAGATTTACGTGTTGATTACAGGAAAATTATAGAGAACTGTCCTAGATGTAGTCTTCATAGTGTTTACTAGCCAAAAAGTACGATTTTTTGAAAAAAATTCGAAAAAACGACCACGTCCCCCCCCCTAATCTACCAAACTATTTGACTTGGGATGCTGTAATTTCGTACACATATGCAGATTTACGTGTTGATTACAGGAAAATTATAGAGAACTGTCCTAAATGTAGTCTTCATAGTGTTTAC